>WBNO01007817.1:35485-120142 GCA_013400575.1 Peucedramus taeniatus
CCCCGCGGCTGCCGGCCGGCGGCGGCAACTCCTCGCTGGAGCTCTCGTCGCGGCCCCCCGCGCCCGCCGCCCTCAACCCCTGGGATGTGATGCTCTGCGTGTCCGGCACCGCCATCGCCTGCGAGAACGCCCTGGTGGTTGCCATCATCTGCTACTCGCCCGCGCTGCGCACCCCCATGTTCGTGCTGGTGGGCAGCCTGGCCACGGCTGACCTCCTGGCTGGACTCGGCCTCATCCTCAACTTCGTTTTCCAGTACGTGATCCGCTCGGAGACGGTCAGCCTGCTGACGGTGGGCTTCCTCGTCGCCTCCTTCGCCGCCTCCGTGAGTAGCTTGCTGGCAATCACGGTCGATCGCTACCTCTCCCTCTACAATGCCCTCACCTACTACTCGGAGAGGACGGTGCTCTGCATTCACACCATGCTGGCGGGTGCCTGGGGGGTTTCCCTCTGCCTGGGGCTGCTGCCCGTCCTGGGCTGGAACTGCCTCCACGACCGCACCTCCTGCAGCGTCGTCAGACCCTTGACCAAGAGTAACGTGACGCTGCTGTCTGCCTCTTTCTTTCTCATTTTCCTCATCATGCTCCATCTCTACATCGAGATCTGCAAGATCGTCTGCAGGCATGCCCACCAGATCGCTCTCCAGCAGCACTTTCTGACTGCTTCGCACTATGTCACCACCAAAAAAGGAGTCTCTACCCTGGCTATCATCCTTGGGACCTTCGGAGCCAGCTGGCTGCCTTTTGCCATCTACTGTGTGGTGGGGGAGCCTGACTACCCTTCTGTGTACACGTACGCCACGCTCCTACCTGCTACCTACAACTCCATGATCAACCCCATCATTTATGCCTACAGAAACCAGGAGATCCAGAGGTCCATGTGGGTGCTCCTCTGTGGCTGCTTTCAGGCTAAAGTGTCCTTTCGCTCCCGGTCCCCCAGCGATGTCTGAGTGACTTTTCTCTGTCAGACTGCACCCAGTGACAATCTACCCAGTGAACTATTAGAGTGCCTGTTCTAAACTTCAAACTACGTCGTGAAGTCATTGGAAACATGCTTAAGTATTAGCACTTTATACATATTTGTATCTCGGAGAGTGGTTTGGGGTACGGAATTTCGGATTCCCTGAAAAAAGAATAACAATGTGGTTGTATAAAAATTTGCACATCACATTTGTAAAGTGAAGACATTCCGGTACCGCTTAACCATAGCACCTTATTTCTAGCTGCTGACCTGCCAAAACAGTGTTGCCTTTCTGAAGGGCAGAGAGAAAGAAAGTTGTGTTCGTGTCGTATTTCTAAGTGTGTGTGTCGGGGGAGGGAAGGGGGTGGGATGTATGTATGTGATGTATGTGTTTATCTATACTTTGCTGCACAACATTGATAAATTATAACATTTTGTATACAAATAAAAAGATATGAAATATAAATATCGCCTTGTGTGTTTAGATGCATTTAGAAAGAAGAGAGTTGGCAGATTTGCCAGTTGAGCAAAGTCCCTTTGTTTACTTTTGAATGCTCCCCATGTAATTCTGCCTAAAGAGATCATCATTCACTATGGAGATGAAATACTGGACCAAGAAAGGCACCTTCCTGCTTGCTTGTTTGTTCTTTTCTTTAGTCTGGCAAAGAGTAACGAAGTGCACTAACTCTTTTTTTTTTTTTTTTATCTCCAACAACCAAGGAAACAAATAGCCTCGTCAAATAGGCTGCTTGTTACAGTTATTCACCAGGTTCCCAGTAGCTTTAATTTTCAAGTTATAAATTAGCCCTTTACAATAATGACCCATTTAAAAATTATTAGACTGTGGGGAAAAGCATTCTCTAACCTGGGCTTCTTTTTCCTGTTTTAGTCTAATACCAAAAGGGAAAAAAGGAAAAGGGAAAAAAAGACACAGTATTCTTTCTTAAAAGCCTGTATAATGCCACAATATGTGGACTTTCCTTATCATCTGCAGTTCTGAGGGGAATCTGAATTGTTTCTCTGCCTCCTTGTTTTTGGACTGCATGCTGTAGAAAAATCATTTAAGTGCATCTTTGCTGTCTGCCTGTCTCAGAGCAGTATACAGTCTTCTGACAATCCCATGGCTTAGTGGCTTCAGAGAGTCCATCAGAGGTCAATGTTGTTCAGAGTTTGGAACACTCCACTCAGATTTAAATCCACCAGTGACTGATTTATTCAGAACAGCAGCACGTGCAGCAGATTTCAGGAGGGGTGTTGCTGTTCATTTATTTATAGTTATGCTACACTTACATCTTGGTTATGTTATAGTTTATCACTGCCATTTCTGTTTGCATTTAAGGGCTGAAACTGATAACTTTTATATGCATGGTACCATATAAAAAGTTTGGACTAGAGCTTTTCCCAGTTTATGGGAAAATGGATGGGAAATGGATCAAACTTCTGCCTGCTGGAGCAGTTGGGTCTACAAGGATCCAACAAGCCTCAGAGAGGCTGTGAATCAGTAATGCTGTATTATGTGCAAGTATTATGAAACCCAGCACCATTTCACGGATAATACAAAGATATTTCATTTAAAAGAAAAATTGGTATTCTAGACTGCTAGTTCCACTATTTTTATCAATTCTAATAATCACAAATCTGACACTGTAATTGATGACTACCTTCAGGCATGCAGTTCATCAGGGAACTGTTGCAGAGGTGTTACAAACATAATTCAAACTAGATTTTATTATTGGTCAAAATAGTGCTCAAATTAAGAGTTCTCAAGTTGCTGGTAGAAAAAGATTTTTTTTACCCCCTTTTCAAGCCCACATCTCATATGCTATGTCCAAGCCAGCAAATAAAAGAGGGCCCTCCCTCTAGCCCTGTGGCAGGGTGGCACACAGAGTTCTCAAGCTCCCTTCCCCTTGCAAAGCCAGGGATCAAACTGCTGGCTGGAGCATCCTCACCGTGCTCTGACCTCACCCTGCGGAGACTCAGCCAAAAGTGCTGCAACACCCACAACAGTAACTGCTGAGGGAAAAGACCAGTGAGTACCTCAGACAGGTGAAATGTGGCAAAGCTTTCTGTTAAAACTAGAAAACATGCCAGCTGCTAGTCTTTAGCCTCATAAGTCTTTGTCGTTCCTGTGTTGACTGGAACAAAATCGTGGGAGAGGGTGGCTGAGTGCAGATCCTCAAACCCTGGCACTGACCCTGCACCCAGGTGTGAGATGTCATGTGGGATCTGAGCGGGCTTCTGGGAGCCCTGTACAGGCTCTGAAGACCAGCATTGGCTCTAACACCCCTAGGAGAAACTTCTTACCCTTACTTTTAGTCCTTAGGGGGGCAGAATCTGCCACTGGTTGCCTCTAATGCAACCTCTCTCCTTTAATAACCCTGTCTGGCATGGGAGGATTTTCACCATTAATTCATTGCACAGTGACATGTTGTATAAAAATTAGATAAAGAACTTAGCTGAATAGAATCCTACTTCACTAATAAACCACTTAATCAAGGAGTGAAAAGGATTTAGGTGAGTTACTCTTCCAATTTTAGTTCATGTTTCTTTAAATGAGACTTTGTTCCTTTTTTTCTGTTATATGATCACATTTTCAGTTACCACTTTCCCCAGTGGTTCACTGTATCTAAAACATAAAGCTGAATCTCTCCTGTTAAAAATGTGACACTTTCAAAGTGTTTCCCCAAGCAGTCTTCTCTTCCAGGAAGAAAATTCGGGTTACGGTGATCTTAGACATTCATTTTCCTGAGACAATACGGATGCAAGAGTTTTTTTCTATGTGCCACATTCACTAAGATATACTGACTCATCATTTCTAGGAAAAACTAAGGTAAAAGAGGAAAGAGTATTTTGATACATTTTGGTTAGCCCTGACAGTGGAGTTGATATCAATCCACTTGCAGTAAAATACAGCTTTAATTTTCAAAGTGAATCCAGATCTGCAGGAACATCTGAGTGGAATAACATAAAGGAGGCTACCTAAACTCTTTTCTCCCCAAAAAACATCTCATTTTAGATGATGGAGGAAGTCCAGGAGCTGTCTATAGCATGACACCTGTATTTTCCTTTCTGAGTTTTTTCTTGAAACGGCGGACATTTATTTGAGAAAATGGTGTTACATTTGCAGTATTTGGACCCACAAACTCCTCCTGTTATCAGATGATGGCACTTTGGCCTTAATAATAAAATTATTTGGGGAGACAAAAATTCCTGGGGCCCCATTTCCAGTCACTGGGCAGGGCAGGGCTGTGACTCCTCCATATCCCCAGTGGGGACAACCACATGTCTGCCCAAGGGGGGACTGTGTCTGACCCTCTATTTCCAAAAGCCCGTGGGCAACTTTGTCTGCATAGAGACCGGAACTGTAATTGCAATTACTATTTCTTTGTCCCTACAGGCCCATGGGTTTAAAGTTTTTTATGTTCTCGTGTCAGTGGTGCAGTCTGCGGGGAGAGAAAACACACACTGAGTGAGGTGCAGGCATTAGGCCCAATGTTTGGTTGTGGTGTATTCTTTGTAGTGCTTTTGGAAATGGAAGTGAGATTTCCTGCTTTACCACTCTTAAAAAATCTTTGCCTTACTCTGATCTTGGTAAAATAATGACAGACTTGGTCTAAAGAGCCCCCAGCCTGTTCCCACTGAAACCAGTAATGCTCTATTGCACTTCAGCCAAGATAATGGCAGTATCTCATGACAAAAAAGCTACCTCTTGAGACAGGCCTCAGCTCCAATCTGCATTAGAAACTGATGGCTCATTACCAACCGTGAAAATCATACTGGACTTGCAACACCTTGCAAGACCAAATCCCAGTTATCTGGTTTGCTTGAGGTGCCTCTCACTGTGACGAGCTCCCTTGTTTCAGCATGAGCAATTACAGAATGAAGAGCACAGCTCTGGTGAGGAGACCTGGTTGGGAGCCCATCAGGGCTGAAAGCCTCACACACTGCTTGATTTTCTGTGGGGCTTCTGCCTAAATTTGCAGTAAAACAGTGGAAAAGAGACTGACTCTGCAGGCTGCTTTGTATGAGTCACTATATTAAAAAGCCAGCTGGATTCGAAATCACAGGTCAAACAAATCCTCTTTATTTAGCTAAGCAAACAAAAGGACAAAACACTTTTGAACCTGAAAAGTGAATCTGTGCATATTTTTATCAATGTAATGATCCACAGGTACTAAGTAACACCCGACAAAGCACTAGAACCTCTAATCTCCATTCTGCCTCTCTCCCCTTAAAAAGAATAAATTTTTATAATGAGGTAAAAATAATTTCTGATATGGTAGCTGGTCCTCAGCATTTCAGCTTGCTGTTGCAGCAGACATTATTAAGAAGAAAAAGAGACAAAGGGAGACAAACAAAAATCTTTTCTCTTTCTTACTGCTTTATGATGACATGTGTGGCTTGGAAGGAGTGACCAAGCAAATGAGATTCAGCTCTGCGTGGAGGATGAGCACATCTGGATCTCACCTTAATGCTTGCTGGGTTTGCTTGTTTGGGGGACAGTCTGTGTTGTGAGGTGTCTCCCCATCACCTGCTCCTCCTCGAACGAGCTCCTCCCTTGAAAGCTCACAGAAAGCAGCTCCCAGGCTGCTGCATTTTGCTCAGGAGTGCCTCACCAAAATCCCCTGGGTAGAAAACCACTATGCCTTTCCCTACCCTCTTGATGCTTAAGCTCTTTCTTCTGACTACATAAAGCTCTCCCAGGGACAACATTCCCCCAGTGGCAGCTCCATTTATTGAGGGCAGTAACTCCAATGTCCTGGAAATAACCCAGCTGCTACTGGGGCAGCTGGAGAGCGGCAGAAGCGCTGACTCAGGGCTGATAGTAGAGGTGGCAGCCGGGTCAGCGGAGCCAGCTCTGCTCCTGTCAGCTCTGTCTGCTGCAAAGAAGGGACAGAAGGCAGCCAGAGGTGAAACAGTGGTCAGGTCTCTGTGAAGGCTCCACATGTTGCAGCAAAGCCTCACAGTGAAGGGCATTTTCTAGCAGACTCTCACCGTTTTTGAAAATGAATTTAATTTGTTGGCATCACAATACAAGTGGTGGGAAAGAAAGAGCAAGAGAAAAGATGAATGTGCTTGTATCTGGTCAGGGAAAGAGTGCAGTGGTTCACTGTATGACTCATGGCATGGGAGCAGCTTTTCCAGCAGGTACCTCGGATACATCAGCTGGCTGTGGTGTTCCCTTCCAGCAACGGGTTGGGGCCACACACAAGACAAAATATTAAAAATATTTCTTCACTGCAGCATTGTTTGAGTTCTCCTCAATCCTACACCTCCTGAGATGAAAACTGCAAGTGCAGGCAGATCTCTTGAGATGCCCAACCTACCATTCAGCCAGTGAAGAGAGAAATGTAGTCCAGATTCAACTTTTGTCCTGCTTTTGAACACAATTAAACTTCTAGCTGTGAATCCAGACTTGGCAGTCACCTACAAGACAACATCTTTTCCATCCCCTGCTGCCATCTGTGCCCCTGACACAAGGTGCTGGGGTAGAACATCTTTGCACTGTCTCTTGCACCTTCCTCTGTGGCACAGGCTCGCTTTCCACCTGTGTAAGACTGGAGTTATATCCATACAATAGCACATTTTTAAGGATGTATCAGCACTTTAAAGTGAGAATGAGATGCTTAGGATAAGAATTGGGAAAAGGATTTAAGCACCCATACTCCTAAAGGTGGGTCTGTCAGCAATCTTGCTTGCAAATACCAAACCAAACAGCTGCTCTGTGCCTTTATCCTCTGTGCCCTTATAGCCAGGCAGCAGCACGTCCACAGAGTGCTTTGCCCAAGCAACATCACCAGCCTGGAAGTTGCCCTTTCCCACCACACTTGGTGGGGATTGAGGTGTCTGTACACCTGTGTTTTCCACATGGCTTCATTTGCTAGGAAAGCACAGGAATACCACAGAGGATAAAAGTTATCCGGGTTTTTTGTCCCTGCTCTGTCCAACATTTCCACACACCTAATTCACTGCGGCAGGGAAAGGGCTGAGCCTGGGACACCGGCAGATGGGGGTGTTTTTATGCAATGGAGGTTGATCAGCACTCTTGGGAACACTTGCTTCTCTAGCAGGGACAAACTGCATGCTATGCTTCAGGCACAGGAGATGGATGGGTTCAGGAGGAGGCAAATTGACTGTTGGGGAAGGAAAGAAATTCTGAACTGAGGAAATATTTTAACATCTAAGTTCTTTCTTTTTCATGCTACTCACTGTCTAGCTCCTGACCGGTTTAAAACAATGTTGTTTTTTCCAGAGAAAATTTTCTCCAAGCAACCTTCTTGCTGTGCAGTTTTTCCATTTTGTAGCTTAATTGAAAGACTGAGATTTTTCAGGGAAGAATTGGAAAAGAGTTTTGAAAATTGAGCTTGAACCTTCTGTCTTTTTGGAGATAAAGCATACTTGTGTGTGGATCGGCGCTCATTTTATCACCACCAAGAAGATGATCTGCATATGAATAATTATATTTAAAACCAAGGCAGAAGGAGTGGTTCTATAAATATTCTACAAGCAGTAGATTGTCTAAATAAAGGCTTAGTTTCCTATGAAATGTAATTGTATCTATGACACTCCTTGAATGACTGAATTATTTTTTGTAATCAGCACCTTTGCATCACAGAGAGATAATGCGATTGTATACCTGCAGACAGATATAATTTGTCACTTCTAATTGTTGCTGCTTTTTACAGAAAGAAGTACATCTAGGTAATATTATGATGCTGTCGAAAGAAATCTGTTCTGATGGAAAATAAATGTGTCAGTTAATATGGGGATCATGCTACTTTCTAATATCAGTCTGACTTTTGATACTGTGGCCAATTTTTGTCAGCAAGTAGGAAGTTGGGTTTTCCTAAAGAGTTTATCTGATTTTCCCAAGCAGGGGTGTATTTTGTTTTAAACTTCATTTTGCAGTCACAAATAAGGAAAATGGGAGACAAATAATTTAAGGCTTCTCTCTTTCTGTTCTTGTTCTTCTACAAATGTCTCAAAGAAATAATAAATTGCATTGAATTATGCTGCTGAAATAAATACATCAGAAAACCTTTTGCACGGAGAAAGTGTATGTATGTATGTATGGAGTGTGGAGTATGATGTTCTGAGTATGTTTTGAGTATGGAGTGTGATCTGTGCACCAAGCATAAACCCAAGACTTTGAGTGACTCCCTTACTTGGACATGGCTGAAGATGGATTCCTTCATCCCACGGATCTCAGCTGCCCCATGGCAGTCAAAGGCCATCACGTGGGAGACAGGCATTTGCAGAGCAGCCCATTGTACGAGGCCTCACTTGTAACACTGGAACAGTGAGCTCTAAAAGTAATCAGATACTGCCTATTCATGAACAAGAACAGCTAATTACATTATTTTTATTTTGAATGAAATTGGGAAGATTAGAACACTTTGCTGTATTTGCTGTCACAGCATTAGTTCCACATGAGATGTGTTTGGGGGAAATAAAGGCTCTGCAGAGCCCCACAGCTCTCCCAGCCATGCTGAGGTAAATACCCTGCTGCTATCTTGTCTGCTGAAACCCACGGCTACGTTAGCAGCACGCAGCTCTTATTGTGTCAGCCAGGCCACCTTCGTCTTTCTTAAGACATTTTTAGAAGTTGGAAAAGGCTCTGTCTCTGCCTTCATTGTCATTAAAGCTGGGACCTTTTGCCAAACAATAGTGCTCATGGTATTGGTCAGACCCATAAAAGCTTCCTAATAATATCCTCCCATCCAGCCATGCTTGGTCTGAAATGAGCACTTGTTACTTTATCTGAGCAGACAGAAACACACTGGATGTGTCTGATACTTGACCTGGCCATGTCAGTCCAGCTTCTCTATAATGCAGAGAGCAAAACAGGTTTGCTGCCCAAACATCCACTTAGCCCACCTGTCTGCCAAGCTATGTGGCTGATCCCACCTCTCCAGTGATTCCCCAATGCCTCAGCCAGTGCTCAGCAGGGCACAAGCCCCCTGACACCCCCTCCCCATTTTATCCCTGCCACAAACCAAGGAGTGTGTTGGTAGCTCTCAGTGCTGAGGGGCTCCTCACCTCTAATGGGTGCAGCACACCTCAGGACAGTGCAGGGCAGGGAAGGTGTCTGATACTGCTCTGTGTAGCCATGGGTGACAGCTGGGCACCTGTGTAATCCTCCTCTTCTGCGGGGCAGAAAATGATGATATGGGAAGATGAGGTAGCAGTGAAATTGCCTGAGAGCTACCAAAGAACATCAGAAAAATCTTTTTCCTCCTGGAAAAAGGTATCTGCTTACAATGCACAGATAAGATGCCTGCCTTCTCTTCCCATTTTGACAACATCCATATGCTTCTGTTATTTCTATTTATCTGTCTTCTTCCCCTGACATTCCCTTCACCTCCCTTTCTTCCCAAAGGTGGCCTTTCCTCCTCTCTTCCCTGAAGGCCCTGTGACAATGGTATGTTTCCTGCTCTTGGCATGAGTGGCCTTTCCTCAAACACATCTTCACTCCCTTTCTTTCCAGATGGCATTGCTGCTGCTTCCCTCAGAGGGGTTTCACATGTGAGGAGTTGGGTGGATTATATTTTTCTTTCTACAAGCCCCCTCCCTCAGAGAGGACTGCTCCAAGGGGAGCAGTGTTACTTCTGTGCCACTTTGGCTGTTGTTGCATCTGGGGAAATAATAAATAATAATTTATTATTAATTTATGATAATAAACACCTGTGGGCCAGTCTGGCAGAGAGGCAAGCAAAAATCTGTCATCTGTCAGAGCTGCAACTTCCTTGTCTCACAGTGCTCCTTAGAAGCACCTGTAAGTGACTGGTGGAGTTTATTCCCTCTTTTTTGAAAGTCACCTACCACCAGAGGTGAAATGACACACCAGGAGTGGTATTTTTCAGGACATCCAGTGGTATTTTTCAGGACACTCCTAAGGGCTTTAGAGTGAGCACTGAAGACTTAGACTGCCCCACCACTATGTGCTGTTTTATTGCCAGGATAATTCTGAAGGGCCTGTCATGCCATCCTTTCCTGGAGGATATCTTCAAGTCCTGTCTTTGGGGTACAATAGGCAGGGCAATGCCCTGTGGTTCATTTTTTCATTGCCCCAGGGTAGGACCAGAAGAGGTAAATGTGGATGTAGCAATGTAGTCCCACTGACAGAGCACAGCCAATATGCAGGCACACTCAGATTGGTCTAAAAACACCCCACAGCTGCTTTTACACAAATCAGAGAAGGTCAATCAGACCTTCTGGTGGAGGTAAACACTCTCACTCTGCAGCAGGTGGCCTCATCTGGCTTCTGGTGGTGGCTCCCATTTGATATGGACACACAAGCCTGGCTACCCCTGAGAGCAGGAAGCAGAGGGGAGAGATCAAAACAGGCAAGATGGGGAGGGCAACCAAATTCAGAGGATCAAGGGATCTGCAGCTGCCAGCTCCACCACAAGCCCCTCTGTGACTCCCTCAGGGAAGAGAGTGTCTTTTCTCTCCTAGCTGTGTCACACAAACCCCAAGCCTGGGGCAAGTGATGGTGCTGTGCTGCTTGGAAACCTTCCTCCCCACTCTGCTTTGCTGCCTCTCAGAAAGGCTCCAGTCATGGTCTGGAGTTACCTGGCATTTTTAATCACAAACTGGGACTGAGAAATACACATTTATGTCCTTGAACATATCATCCACAGGCAATAAAAATATATTTTAAACAACCTAAGGCAGCTTTTACATCATCTTGCCTTTCACTCCATTCCCAAATGCCTGAATATGATGTTTATAACTTTGTCTGTCCTGGTATCACCTCTCTTTGCTTCCACATAGAGGCTGTTCCTGCTTCTTAAGATTACTCTCAGGTGGCCTCCCTTTAAAATGTACAACCCTATATAAATCCATAGCAACAATTTCTCGGCTGCTGCAGCTCTTGGGGCTATTGATTGGCTGTGATGTGCTGGCTGTGCTGTGCTGAGCCAGGTCTGTACCCCCACTTCACCCCAGCACAGGCGAGAGAAGAGCTATTGCTCTCTTCGCTTTCCCATCGAGCTGTGCTTCCCAAGAGCTGCTTGCACACTCCATCCATCACGGAGCTGTTGTCTTTCTGCAAGCTCCTGGATGCCGTGACCCAATGGCAGAGGTTTCTAACTTTTGAAAATGTTCCTTTGATAGAGAAAGCAAAACCCTCTGTGGTTTATCTTATTCTTTCTGGCTTTGATTGCTAAGGTCTCACCTGAAGCTGATAGAGGCGGCGTGACTGAGGAATCTGCAGAGCCTGGGAGCCTTATTACTGCTCGTTTGTGCCTCGTTTGTGTTTATTTTTCTTTCTACAAATATGACAGCTGCTCTGTGAAAATATCTTTCACAGCTACAATGAAGGAAGAAAGCCTGACACAACGCCCTCTTCTTCTGTGTAACCTCTCGAAAGCAAGGGAGGAGACCTTCATTTGGGTGAAATTTCTGTGTAAAGCCCCCTGGGAGTGGGGGGAGCTGTGGAAGTGCTCACTGGGGGTGTGCTGCCAGAGTGGGAGGATGAACTGAGTCACAGGTGTCTGTCTCACCCAAAGAGTGATTCAATTTTCTCATTAATTACTTGGGTGATGGAGCAGGGACAATACTCACTCAGTGGGCAGCTGTCAGACATCAGGGAGGGGCTGCAGTTACCCCAGAGGACTGACTTGGTATTCAACATGATCTTACCGAGTCTGAAAGAGATTCTGGAAAAAAAAAACAACTAAAGACCCTTTGTTAGAGTCCAGCAGAGCAAGCCAGTGGGAAATCAGCAGTGGAAATTCAGATGGGGAGTGAACAGCCATGTAGCAAACACATGGAGTAGTATCATGAACTGAACTTGGTCAAGAGCTTCTACTCACCATTTGTGAGGGGTCAGGGGAATTCCTCCAGTGTGTGAAAGCTGCTGTCAAAAAAGAGAAGAAATCTTGCGCGTATAAAATCCACCGTTTGTAGAGCAATGAATGATGAGCTTAAATGGCAGCAAGGAAGAGTCAGGCTTGACACTGGAAAACTGCCAGAAACAAAGGACTACTGGAACAATCTGTGTAGGGAGGTTTTGGAGACTTCATCACTGAAAATGTCTCAAAACAAGTTGCAAAGGTCCACCTGAAACAGCAGAAATGATCCCATCTCCGGAGACAATGACAGGTTGAGTAAACTTGTGTGGTCTCTACCCGAGCTATTTGAGCTTGTCACTGTTACAGCCACGTGTACTTCTTTAATTTGCAGTTTGAGTAGCAGTAGTCAGGTGCTACAAATGCCACAGCTCTTTGCCTTCTTTCTTGTCCAGACTTCGTGATTACTTTCCAATTCATACAATGTCTAGACATGTATGGAGTCCATGGAAGCAGAATTGACTATGAATAAATATGGCAGGCTTTCCCCCCAAAATGTTTCCTGCAGAGTGTCAGCATCTTATTAATGAAGCATTGAATTAAGCAACTCTGAGGTTGCCTGTGTATGTGTATATACACATATTTTTAAATCAGCCTTTCTTCCGCTGGACCTTTGTGCAAGCCCATTGCCAGGAGAAAGTGCTACAAATCGTCCCTCACCACAGGAGGTGCTTTGGTACACTTCCTGTAATTGTTGCTCCCAGCTGACCTTCAGGTTTTTAAAGAGAAATGACTGGAGTCTGAGGACATCCATACCTGCAGGTACCAGTCAAAGCATTCTATGTCATTGAGATACCATGCAAAAATACTATGGAGTAAATCATCTTTTCTCTTAGCTAGAGCTGAGTTTGGAAACCAATGGCAAAAAAATAACAGTCTA
Organism: Peucedramus taeniatus; assembly: GCA_013400575.1. Lineage (NCBI taxonomy): Eukaryota > Metazoa > Chordata > Aves > Passeriformes > Fringillidae > Peucedramus > Peucedramus taeniatus. The sequence goes on from WBNO01007817.1 coordinate 48,180, forward strand.
GGACAAATGTCTCAGGTAAACTGTTTCCTATGGAAATGTTCTTTATTCCAGGTTACCTACAAGCTATGTGAGGGAAGGGTTACTGAATCACTGCAAGCTCCTAATACCAGACTGCCAGCCCCAGACCTGAGCCCTTCTCATTCTTATGGTGTGAGCAACTGCTCGCCAGGCAGAGTGAAAGGCCCGCAGTGAGCAGGGGCTGGTGCCACCCAAAATATCAAGGGGTGGAAGAAAATCTCCTTGAGACCCTCATGTCTGCAGTATGTGCTCTGTAGCACTATGGAGACTGCAAACAAATTCATAACAATGTGGGTAAACAAACGGGGTTAAATTCTAGTCCATGTCATTAGGACACAGACATTAATTATCATTAATGGTAACTGACAGAATTAGTGGTGTTTGACAGCAGAACTAAGGTAGGTGTGCTTGTGCATTTGTGCATGGGTCAGTGTCTGCAACCTCAGAGGACAGACCTTATGGCTTTGACAGAAAGGTCAGGATAGGAGGGTTCTTAAGGGATCACCCAGTTTCAGTCCTGCTCAGGCTGTTCAGGGAACCTATGGAAAGTAGCAGAAAATAATGCCATTCCCCTGATCAAACTTTGGCCAAGTTTTGCTGAGAAAGCTGGAGTAAAGCAAGGTGTCTTTGAAAGTCAGTCCTCATAATTGCCAGACAACTCCACCAACTTCTACAGCTGGTAAATAAAAGCAAATAAGGGAATCAATGAGTAATAATATAGCAGATAAGCTGACGAGTGAGAAGCTGCGTGTGTTCATATGGGACAGATCACATCAGACAAAATCAATAGCTGCCTTTGTCAAAGTTACAGGCTTGGTGACAGCAGCAGACATTTATCTACATTACAGTAACCTTCTACAAAGAACCATGTATAAAATCTGGGGGAAGTCATCAGTTCAGGCAATCGTGCTGCTGAGTTTGAACTTGGTTAGATTAAAAAAAAAAGACAAGAATTCAGTTTTCTGGACTCACTCAGGGATGCTGACAGGACAGAATAAGGATCAGCGCCCAGATACTGTCCAACTTTATGGATATAAAGCTGTACAGTGCACTGATCACCCTGCACAGAAACCTAGTCATTCAATACCCTAAGTAATTGTTGCCTGAAAACCTATATAGGGCTTTAAAAATCTGCGTTACAGAGCAAGTTCACTACCCATTGGTCTTTCATTTTTGGCAGTGTACACCTGTAACAGTCTGTCTCTCTAGTTTCTCCACTGAGCACACCCAGGGTGCTGGTAAACACCTTTAAAATGGTTGTAGCAAAACACATAGGAGACATGTGGGATCCACTGCCAAATAAAATGTTACCCTTTTTGATATCCTCTCAGAGTATTTGCTTTTGTATGAACATCAGGTTTATATAGACATTTAGTATAGCCATGTGACTGCAATAAGAATTAATATTGTATTATAATTGGTTCTTCATGTTGGTTTTGCCCTGAGGAGAAGGGGAGACATTACAGCGTTTCCTTTCTGTACTATTAAGAAGTCTTCCTGTTAGGAAGGTATGTGACACAGCAATAGATGCAGTTATCACCAATAGGAAAACTCTAATCTTCAGATAACTAGCCAAAAGAAAATGAATAGTTTAGCTAACATCATTGGTGTCATTTATTGCAGCCTGTAAAAGGAAAATCTGCTCTTGAACGAGCTGCCAAAATCACAGGCACTGATATCTCAATATCCGGTCACTAATAAAGGCGCAGCCCCGCTGTTTGCACAAAAACCTTTATGAGAGGGGGATCAGGGGCTGTTTGCCTTGCCAACCATGTTTATTTCTGAGCAGTCCGGCCCCTTGGTGTAAGCTGTGCTGGCTCATGCGGCAGCTCAGCCCTGCTCCACTTGTCTGGGGTCACTGAAAGGAGCAGGACAGGCACAAACCACCCCACACACACACACGGGTGCTCTTGTGAGGCAGCAGGCTCTGAATTCATACATATTCACTGATTTCCTTTAATGAAATGCTTGTTCTGCTGGCTCCACATGGAGAAGTGCTTCTGTGAGCCATTCTCCATGGACAAGCAGCTTTCCTTGGATGCAGGTCAGGAATTCTGCTGTGAACATGAGACACAGAGGTCTTAGTGTCATCCCTGCCTTCCTCCTTCCCAGGGGTGGAAAAAGCCCCTGTGTGCAGGTTGCTCCTCCCCAGATCTGGGGGTGCATTGGGAGAGGATTGCTGCAGCCCAGGGATGCTCCTGCAGTGGGCTGCCTGCTGTAAAGGAAGGTGTTACAGGAACTTTCTGCAAACTAGGGGATATATTCTGGAACCAGCCATGTCCCAGTGGCAGAAATGACACACACACACTTCCAAGTGACCGCCTGGGCTCTGAAGCACTGTATTCTTTTGGAAAAAAGAACTCAGGGTTTATCCAAAGTCACCTGGGTGCTTTTTTTTTTAAATAGAGCTCTCAAACTCCCTTGGATCTGAATTGATCTGTGGTCTGCAGGAGCCCAAACATGGCACACAGAGAGCAAGGAGGTGCTTTGGGGTTTGGGAGCACTTTGTGCAGCTGATAGGACATGGGCTGGTTGATAAAATCACCCAGAGGAGCAATAGCTCTGCATCAGGGAGGAGCAGACAGGCATTGCTCCTGCATCGGGCTGCCTGCTCTAAAGGGAGGTGTTGCAAAGCTCTTGCTACAGGAACCAGCCCAGATACCTGTTTTTACTGTTTTCCTGTGGCTATGGCCTTCCTATTGGTTGAGTAGACGAGGTAGGGCTGTGACCCCTGCCTCCACCCTCTGGGGGCACGGAGAGGTGGGTGTGGGTCTGGTTGATGTGCCGAGCCCACTGCAGGTCCCTCCTCAGGGGACACCCCTGGGCTTCGTGGCCCTGGTGGTGCAGAGCTGTTCTCAGAGCGGCAGCAGTGCCGTCTGCTCCCGAGGTGACCAGAGGAGGAGGATTTCTCAGTCACTCTGGGGGCTCTCACGGGGCTTCTGCAGGACTTTTCCCCCCGGTGAGCAGGAGGCTGGGGGGACCCCCACTATAATTCCCATGTCCTTGAGCAGGTGGAGGCCCTGGTCATGCTGCGAGCTTCCCATGGGTGACACGGGTGACCTGGGAGTGCTTTCCTTTGATGCTCGTTCTTGCTGGGACTGGGGTGACCAGAACGCTCAGGACCCTGGGATGTTGCTCCGGGTGCTGCAGGTGGTTTGCTGCCTTTTTGCTGCCTCTTTTAACTCTTTCCCTCTCTTAGAATAAAGAAATAAAGAAGGAAGGTGGGGGCGACAGGGAGGGAGAGAAGGAAAGTAAAGAGAGAGAAAAGGGGAGAGCTATAAAAGCAACTAGCAGCAAATGGAAAGTACGGCATACTTGGAAAATATGCCAAAAGGATTAAAACCTGCTGATTTTCTCTCGAGCAGGGCACCGTGGCTGGGCGAGGGGCTGTTCTCCCCCCGGCCGGGCTCGGCGCTGCGGTGAGATGCTGCCACCTCCCGATGCGCATCCCCGGCGCGGCCCCGCGGTCCGCTCCTCCCGGCGGGAACCCGGGGGCTTTTGAGACGCCGACATCCAAGCGGTTTTTGGCACTGCCTGAAAGTGGTTTGTGGTTAGCCCCGGGGGCAGCCAGCTCGGTGATAAAGCAAAACCGCACACACCGTCTCCGGGCGCTAACAGCGTAAAAACGAGACGTCAGCTGCATCCTAAATTGTGGTGGTTCATCAAATATTATCTGATCGTGGGTGTTAGTGAAACAGCAGGGGTAGAAGCAGCCTTTCCATAGCAAACAGCCAAAAGGAAAATATTTCACTTTAAATAGTATTTCTTTCATTATAATTACCATTTAATTATTATTCTTGCACTGAAATAAGAGAAATGAGAGGGCAAATGTAGTGATGAATAGCTCCTACTGGTCAGCATAAAGGGGCATGTATCTTTCTTCTAAAGACATATGACCTGCAAAGGAAGAACAGAAAGTTCAGCATTCCAAAGGGTGGCCGTGCTGCACAGGCAGATCCAAGTCTACTGGTGCACCCAGCTGCCCGAAACAGAGAGGCTGAAGCACACCTGTGGATATTATGGCAGGAATGGGGACCCCTTCTGAAGACACTGTTCTTTCAGTGGGGCTCTGCATTGCAGTGTGAGGGGCACACAGTCAGGATGTTTCATCCACTGGGGCACTTGGGAACAGCCAAGGATACACTCTTGCATTCAGAAAGGGACTCTTTACTAGCAAGGGGGATAATGTAGATTCAGGGACAGTGGTAGGGTGGACTTAGGACAAGGGTTAAAAGGCTTTAAAGGCTTTAAAGTGAAAGAGGGTGGACTAGATATAAGGAAGAAATTCTCCACTGCGGGGGTGGTGACACACTGGAACATGTTCCCCGAAGGAGCTGAGGATGCCCCATCCCTGGCAGTATTCAGTGTCAGGTTGGATGGGACCTTGAGCAGTCTGGTCTAGTGGAAGATGTCCCTGCCCATGACAGAGGGACTGGAGGATGATCTCTAAGGTTCCTTCCAACCCTAACCACTCTTTTTCTGTTATTCTATAAAGGAACAGTACTGCCCCATATTGGGGCCAGGGGAGCCGTCATGGCTGGTACTGACCAAGGGGACAGGGTGCTTTTCTGGAGGCTCCCAAAGGATGCTGGTGGTGCCAACCCTTCATCCCAGAGCCTGCATTTGGCCCTGCCCTGTGTGTTGACGGGGACAGAGCTCACACGGGCTGCAAGCGCCATCCAGTCTTGATGGATTCAACAGGAGCTACTCACCCCTGCTCCTCTGCACCCACACCCCTGGGGGTGCAGGCAGGCTTGCCTGACACAGGGTGCTGTCTTTTGGGCTGGCAATGAGAGTGCTTTCCCTGTTACTCCCTTTTATCTGTTAGATGAAGTGCTGGCAGCTGAAAGATCCCAGCTGGCACGTGTGCCGAAGCGGCTGCAGACAAACACTCCCAGACACTGTGGAGCACCCAGCCACACTTCTGAGCCTGCTCTGACACAGGGGGATATTTTTTTGATGCAAACCCCAACACTTGCTTTTTACTTGAGAGGGTGTATCTATGCATTTTAAGAATAAATGCAGTATGCAATCAGCATGCTGCCCTGGGCACAATGGGAGTGAAGAAGCTTCCCAGTCAGGGAGGCAGCCAGAGGCAGAGGGAGCAGGGTCTTGCTCCCCATCTCTCCATTGCAGAGAGAACACAGTCTGAAATTTTGCTCCAGCAATGCTAAGAATAATATATGAGATCAAAAAGCTAGTTTCATCCCTGAGGATTGCAATTCTGCTTAAGGTTTGCTGTAGGAAATAAGAGAAAAGCTGTTTTGGAAAAGCAGGAGTGTCTGAGAAGCAGTGGTGATGCTCTGCTCTATTTTTGGATAGCTTTCTGTCAAAAGCAGTGGTTTGCTAACCAGCTTCTGATGCCTTAAAGCATAGTACTAGTTAAAACTGAAGGTTTTCAAGGGCCTGGTTGTTGCACTGAATTGGAAGAAATGTTTTTAGGTGCATATTGAGCACAAATGTATTGATACATCCCCTTATCTCCACCTGATGAACAGGGGTGAAAGACAAAGGGCACAGATCACCTCCAGCCCTGCTGTTGCCCCAGTAAAACCAGCCCTAAGCACAGGTTAGGGTGGCAATCTTGGGAACGTGAACTGGGTGCTGAAGAGCAGCACAGAAGTGGCTGCAGCTGAGGATGGATGCAAGCACAGCTCTCTGCTGGCTCCTTCCCACTGCTGTCCTGGTCTGTGCAGAGCTCTGCTTCCTTTCATGTAATCAACAAATTAGGTTCTGTAATTTGCCTTACAAACAAGACTCTCATATACTCACTGCCTTTTTTTTTTTTTAGAGGTTTAGAAAGCAAACAGTGGGAGACCAAAGAATTAAAGCCATAAAGTAATCTGCATATAATCAGTAATTACCATGAATCAAACCCTCCTTCAGTTCAGCTGGTTATTATTTCCCTGATAATGTAATTCCCTGCATTGACAAAACTAGGAAATACTCATTTTCACCAGAACAGCAAATAATTTCCTGCTGTGCCTATAATATTGCAGTTTAGTGACTACATAAATCCAGCTAATGAAATTTATGGAGAATATGAGGACTACTAAAAACAGACTAAAAACCTGAAGAAGTAATTACTCCCATGTGTGTTGGGAGGGGATGATATTTTGCCAGCAGACTTCTGCTGAACACTTCTTACAGGTGTCACTGACTGGCCAACACTGGGAGCTGATGTGGCTGACAGCAGAGTGCTCCAGCAGAAATTTGTGAAGTCTGAATGTGGGATGATGGTCACCTGGAGCTGCAGCCATGAGAGCCCCTTCCCCTTGCCCTTGTGGGATCTTCTCAGGCCTTGTGGCAGAGGCCACAGCAGCCACTGCTGGGGCAGAGCTTCAGCACACATCTTCTCAAAAATGCCTCCTGGTTTCAAGGGATGTGAAGTCAGCATTGTGGGGAGACTGTGGGGAGAGGGCTGGCCCCTATTTGCAGGTTCTTCAGGAGAACCTTACATCCTGGGATTTTGCAAGCTGCAGAGATGTGGCAAGTCAGTGGAAATCATCAAAACCCAAGGAGGCATCAAAGCCTGGCCTTAAAATTTCTGGGATTTAGGGTGATAACTTTTCCATGTGACCTTAGAGGTCTCCATCAGAGAGATCTACAGGGAGTGAGCTGCAGGAGCTATCTGGGAAGCCCAGACAGAATTGGCTGCTCCCAGAGCTGGGCTCTCTTTGCTGTGGGAACAGGGACTGAACTGCTCTTTCTACCTCTGATACATCCAAAGATAATCATTGGCACTGAAACTTCCCCTGGTGGTGCTGGTGCACAGCCATTGTGCAGAGAACAAAGTATACAGAAGCAAAGGAGTTATCCTAATGTTTTCTTCTAGTTAACCACAGCTGAATTACTGCCAGGATTCCTGCTGGCCAGCAAAGGATGCTGGCTTGTGGGGAACACCTGTCTTGTTTGGGAGCATTGCTAACTTTTGTGCTTTTAAAACCCAGAAGATGCATCTTTATCTGGGCTGCAGTGTGGGGGGCAGCCCCTCTCCCAGGCTGCTTGATGACCTCCTACACCCCTGCGTGGGGCTGTGTGTCCTGCTGGTGATGCTTACAAGCTGGCTTTGGCTTTGCCAAAATGCAACTGGGAAAAATCCAGCCTCCAGCATTTGCTTGGCATGAAGGGGAATTTCTAAACTACATCAGCACACCAAGACCCAGGCTGTGAGCTACTTTCTCACAAGGTTAGAAGTCTCGGGCAGTTTCTGGAGTTATTTCTGGCTGATACTGAAGTGCAAAATCAAGCTGTGATAATATGACATTGAGTATGGATCTTGCACCACAGGAGGCACTGGGGTGGGTTGAGAAGACCTGCTCTGAGATTTTAAAATTGTGGTGGAGGAAATGCCTTGCAGAGGAGTAGAAGTGGCTAAAACACAGAAGATCTCATGAAAGGGAGGTATTTTTTCAGCTTCTTTTGGAATGATACTGCTGTGAAGCTGTGAGAAAATGTCACAAGTTTTGCAATAAAGAACACTCTGACATCGAAGGCATTAAAATGGGGGAGGTGGGAAATGAAAACGACCTGTCTGTAGGGGACACTCAGCTGTCTTGTGTCTGAAAGTGAAGTCACTGAACCATCAGATAAAGAAACGTAAGAAGGGGAATACTCAGCCCCATTTGGTGAGAGATGCTTGATGACTGATCTGTACCCAGACACTTCCAGCTGTCAAAAGGAAGGTAGCAGGAGCAATTGCTCAGAGCCTGCAAATATGGTAAAAATAAGAATTTAGAAGAAACAGGATGGATGCAATTTTCTTTAGAGGCTGTTACTGATGCCGCTGTCAAGGGTTGCTGGCAGCCGGGGAACATGAGCAATGACTAACGTGGCAGAACCCATTCTCCAGGCACAGGAACTAGCAGGGGGGAAAAGCCTCGCCGTATCTGCTCTGTACCCCAGTGCCCACTTCCTGAGGTTTGTCCTCTTCCAGCAGCAGCTGGGATGGGGATGAGGTCCCCGTCCCCTGCCTGCTCCTCCGCAGCTGCCTGGTGCTGTGCTGCCAGGCATTCATTAAGCGCTCAGAGCTGACAGCCAAGCCACTGGCTCATGGGAGCGCTCTCTGCACGCACGCTGGCAAAAAGCAGGGCCCCGAGTTGCCAGGATCCTGCTTTTTAAGCACCTAAACCCGACCCAGCTCATTAGGGCTGAACGAGGGAAGGGAGAGCAGTCCCAAGCAGCTCAGAGAACAGACGGAGGGAACTCACCTCTGCCGAGGGCTGCTGGTGTACTCAAGAAGCAGTTTGGGAATCAGGGAGGTCTCTCCCAGCTGCAGCCACAAAGAGACTTTTTCACGAAAAGTCTCCGGTGGGCAGACTACCACCCCGGAGAATGGTTCAAGTGTGAAAAGCAGTCAGAAGGGGAAAGGAGAGGGGGGAATTGGCAGAGGGTCCAAAAAGGGAGATCACTGTTGCTGCTCCCCCTGGTCTCTGGTTGTGATTCCTCTCCTGGCGTTTAACGCCCCCACTTGCAAAAGAGAATCGGGGAGAGTAAAACTCATTCTGGCCTGTAGCTGAGGAGACAAAGCGGACACTTGATGGAGCTCGAGTCGAATTTCTGTCAGATCTTCTGCTGATGCAGCCCTGGGCGGCAGAGCCTGTGCTGAGGCTTTGCCTCCGCATCTCCTCCTGGAGCTGCTGCGGTTTGTGGCAATGCTGGATTTCAGGGCTCTGCCGTAACCCTGCACTGCTGCGGGTACGCTGCTGCGAGCTGCACCCGCCTGCCAAGCAGGGGCTTCTGCACCACGTCCTGAGCCCTCTCTCCTTGGGGATCCATGGGCTGGGGACACTGAGATACGGCAGCCCACGGCAGAGTCTGCTCCCATCAGCATCCTCCGAGCAGACAAAGGCTCACAGCCCCAGGTAAATCCCATGGGGATGCACTTCAGGGATGGCAGCTGCATCCAAGCCGAGATGGTTCCTTCATCCCTAAGAGTCTGTTGCAAGGCCTCGGGGACTGCAGGTACCTGTTGGCACCCTCGGGTCCCAAGGCACCTTTTGAGGAACGTTTGTCTGTGCATCCATCAGACAGGCAATGTGTGTCAGTGTCCCCCTAAATGCTGAGGAGTGCCCTCCTGTGTAACATGCAGAAAAGAATCATTTTATCAACTAAAGGTCTTTTAATATGCCTCCTGCTTTCAAAATCCCTATTTGCTAAATGATAACATAATCCCTTAATAATATCTAGTATTTAATGGTTACTGTTCATATCACACTGCTACAAAAAAAACAAAAACCAGAATTATGTCTCTTTTTAATTTTTGCTTCTTCAGTCCTTGTTCTCTTCCATTTACTGATTTGGTTTTGGTTTGTCCATGATGGCTGCATTGTTACTGTGTTATCTTTTGATTGGTCTTGAGTGACCAATTCTGCACCTCCCTAGTTGTCTGCCACCAAGCCGATTTTGTTTCTTCTATGCACTTTATATTGTTCTTCCCTGCCCCCCATCAGTTGTCAGTAGGAGAGGTAGATAATTTTTAATTGTCCCAGATCAGTTTAAGAAAAGTGCGAAGACAAAGGTTTCTCTTCACTTATGTGGAACATTACTGACACATTATTTTTGTGTCAGACTTCAAGCCTTGGTTTTAACCAGCTGCTGCAAATGTACAGAGGTAAACAACAGACTCTGTAAACAGTTCAATACAGAAGTCTTGATTTAGTACCTTACAAGACAAAGCAATCAATAATCTATTACACATCTAATCAGAGGCATGAAGAGCCCAGCAGCCCTCTGCACAGCGTTCCACCAAACGAGAAAGGCGGCTGGAGACCACAGTAAGAGGGACACAAATCACCGAGATTGCAAATGCACGGCTCGGGAGTTGATCTACAAACACAAATATTCAAATTCAACAATCACCTCTTGCTACTAGTGAATCATGCTATTGCTATCTGGAGACCAGTTGCTATGGCAGAAAGCTGTAGCAGTGGCAGAAGGCCAAGAATCCTGCCTTTGAAATGTTAACTGAATTTAACTCTTGACTTTTCACAGACAAGGTTCATTACTTTGTGTGACTGTGTCATATTAAATGAGTGCTTTGTCTGCCCTGGGTACCAGCTTGGAAGGGATACTATTAATCAGCAGGACAGCAAAACAGGTCAATAACAACTATCTGTCAATAAGGATTTTTTTAAAATACCTTCAAGTCTGCTATGTGATAGTTGCAGTTACATAAGGGTGCTTTTTTTTTTTTTTTTTTTTGCTTTAATTTTTTCCCTTTTTCTTCACTTTATGTAAGTTATATCCAGTTCACAGTTCCTGGACACACTCAGAGCACTCCCACCAATGCAGGCATGATGGTGAGATGCTCTAATTTGAACAGTTACAGCCTGGGCACAGAAATGCTGCTGCTCCATTTAGGTGACAATGTAGGCTGCTTTCTGTGATATCCACCAGCAAATCAGGAGTTTATAGACTTGAGCAAGGAGCAGGTATAAACATCAGTTGAAATGTAATTTTATGAATGGCAGAACTAGCTACACATGAAATTCAGGGACAAGCTTTTCCTTCAGCTGCCTGGAGTGCAGATCTGAGTCCCTGGTTAAAAGGGAGCTGCAGTTGCATACAATGCACTTTGCTTTATGATCTCAAATCTTTACAGCTGCATCAATAGGATCTCACATTTAGTTCCTGGACAAGTTAGTTAGGTTTGGTGAGTTAGGACTACTGAGATCCAAGGAAACACCATCAAATATTCATGCAGCAGTGCCTCTGACATCCTTTCTTTACTGTTATAATGAGGAGTTAAGAAGAACACACACTTGGGAAGTCGATGGAGAAGGACCAGAGCGTGTTACTGTGAGGAAACTATCAGAGAGAACAGGGCACAGAGATCTGCAGCCATAGTTACAAAGACCCACGTTCACAAATTGTGACAATATTTTTTCTTCCACAAAACCAACAAAGGCGTTACTGTTGCAACTGAAAGTCTTGGGTATAGCAGGCCATGTGCAGAATTACAGTGGAGGCTGAGATGGTGGCAGTGAAGCTGGAAGGGTTGCTGTACACTAATCCTACCCCATCTATACCTCGGGAGTTTTGCCCAGTTCCAAGAGAAGGCTAACAACCATATGTCCCTGCAAACTGGTTTGTAACACATAGAACTTCCAATGTTCCACCTTCAGAAATCTCATTCTGACTTTCAAGATTTATTTTCCTCCATTACGGGATTCCATCTTCCAGGAACAAGATCACAGGATGAGAGAGCTCTTGCACTCTCTCACGCTTCCCTTCTCAACAGGCTTTTGACTATGTGCTCAGACTTGAAGGAGTTATTCCAGGGAAGAGAAACAAAAAAGATGTGCAAAACATGCACTGCACTGCTAGACAGCACTTAAAAATCATCTTTCATCAGCCATGATTTTAACTGCTGCATCTCCTCAAGGTACACTGACGGTAAAGTACTTTTTGTACACCACAGATTAAATACCTGAAATCCAAGGATCTCTCAGGTACACCAGTGAAAAGCAGGCTTCATTGAAAGAGCAACACCCAGGAACATTTAAAATGAACCATTTATTAAATCAAACTGTTATTTTAACAGTTACATAAGTTACACAGCATGTTTAAGTCAAAAGATTTCACAAGGAAAAAAAAAAAACTTTAAACTTTTATTATGCAGGCAAAAATAGTACCACACAATATGTACCTGGGAGGGAAGAAGGGAAGAGGAATCTCTAAACATTCAAATAAGGCCATAATTATTTAAAAACAACAATAAAACAATAATAAACCCCCCCAAAGATCCATTTGCTTTTCAGTGTGTTCAGTGCTGCTAACTATATGTACTTTTAGTGTACAGGTGTGATCGAGGCAGTGATATTTTGATAGCTAGGTTTAATGTTTTAAAATACTATCAGAAGTGGAATAAGGCTCATTAGTACATACAGCTGCCCTTGGAATGTCAATCTCAGTTGCCTTCATCAACTTAAAATTCACAAAGTGCACAGTTAAGATATGCCGAAAAATTGAAACTGCTACTCTATCAACAGCTGCCCATGCTTAATACTTAGTGGTCTATTGGAACAAAGTATGTTCTTTCAAAAGAGATGTGTAAGAAAAGCCACTGTAAAACATTTAGTTTTGAAGATGCACTAGGAGCTCTTTGTAAACTGAAAAGTAGAAAAACATGGATTAAGTATGTTAAGAAAAGAATACAAAAAACACTAGAAATGACCATCAAACTTCCAAAGAACAAGCACCACAATGGACATTAGCATTCGATTTTGCAGTGTACAGCAACGTAATAATTTTACTCTAGCCAATCTACTTCATCAAATTCTGAATCATCTTCTGAATCACTGTATTCCACAGCAATGCGGCGGGAGAGGATAGTGGCAACATCATTCTCAATGCGCTCGTGCTTTGCTTCTTGCTCCCGCTGCTCTTCGACTTTGCGGAGCTGAATACCTGGAGAACATCAGAGCACAAACATGTCACTCTCCTCCTTCACCACTACAAATGTATTTAGGTCATGATTCACAAAATCCTTTGCGAGCAAAAATGAACACAGGATGCTGTCCTTCTCAGGTAGAAGTTTTTTTGTCAAGCTTTTAAAGAGAAGAATGTCAGAATTGCAGTTTGCAGTGGCAGACAAGATCTATTATCCTTCTACTATAATATCCTGGTTCTGATTTCCCATTGAAATACACTTTTAGTACCACAGTAAGTGATTAAGCCATTTCGCTATTTGGATTTTCAAGACTCTCATAATTCATAATTTTAATGAAAGTTTATAGCTGTTTGAGTGTCCTAACAAGTCAGCACCTCCTGTAATCCTGTTTTTTATCATGTAATGATTTGGTTTGTGATAAAGTACTACTTGGAGACCAAAGCTGTAGTAACTCAAGCCTTTGTTTTTCAGGCATGACTTGGTCAAAAGTGTTTTCAGCAATCACCTAGATTATACCAGCAGGCTCTATTTTCTCTTTTTTGCTGACAATCTCCACACATTTCACACACCCCTGTTGCACTCAACTGTTGTCAACATTTCTTTCAGACTCCAATGATGTTATCAATTCATGTGCATATAGACATACAAAAATATTTCTAATTAGTGCTACAGCCTATCTGCTGATATTACAGCACCATACAGATTCTGTGCTGTGCTGCAGTACAGGGGAAGAGAAGAAGAATGTAGGACTTGAAACATTTGAGAGATCTTAACTACCAAAGGATACCCCACCATCAAACAGCAGCACACACCAATGAGTGTGTTCCAATGCCAGTGGGGATTTTCCTGGCCACAGGCATCATAAGCTGAAAGGTACAGCTGGCACACACAGCTCCTCATGAAATCATCAGGAAAACACTGCTCTGCAGCTCTGCCCTTCCCTTGCACTCTGCCATGGGCACCTTGCAATGCAAAGGCTGCGCCACTACTACACTGAGATCAGTGTCCAGATCAGACACTTAACAGCTTGAAGTCTTCAGGAATGATTTTTGAACGTCACTTATATCTTGTAATACAGTGACAGTTGACCAAAATTCCAATGCCAATTGATCTGTTTTGCTTTTATCTAATAGTCTGTGAAAACCAATGTTTTTGTCTTCTACACGATCTCTAGATGATCAGAAATAGCTACATTTGCAGGTAAACAGAAATGGAAAGATAATCTCCACAGATCACCTACAAACATGCATACTTTTTTCTGTAATCTAACTTCCACAGAGAACCAGTTCTGCCATCCAAACTAAACATCTGATAAGTGAAATTACAAATTGAAATAAACCTGTCTACTTGGCAATGCATACACCGTAGAGGACAGAAAACAGAAACAGACTTAAGATGCATTCCTCTAACTTCTTACACATGTGAAATATTCCATCTCTCAAAGGTCACGTGTATTTAGCAGGTTTCTGAGATTGTTCTTTTTGCTGCTTAATAGCCAACATTACCTTTCCGTATTGCTTCCAGCAGAACGCTTCTAGCATCACTGATTACAGGAAGAGTTGAAGGATGGCGTTTGGGCTCAGGCGCAGGAATCACTTGGGATGGTGGAGATGGAGGCATTACGGGTGCATGAGGGCCGGGGACAATGGTTGTGGGAGGAGGGTGCAGAACAGGAGGAGGGTGAGAAAGGTTTGCAACTGTGACAGGAGAGGAGGGCCGAATGCCAGGAGGTGGCAGGGGAGGAGGTGGGGGTGGTGGAGGAAGTCCCTGTACTTCAGCTTGTGGAGGAACTGGGTGAACAGGCAGAGCTTCGCACACTTGGGCGGCTCTAGTGACAGGGGGAGAGGGTTGTGCCAGGGGAGGAGCAACTGGAGGTGGAGCTGGATGAAGAACTCCAGGAGCTATCTGGAGAGGAGCTGGCGGAGGNGTGGGGCTCACAAACACCGGTGTTCTGCCTGTTGCTGGTGACTGAGGACGATTTTCTACCAAGCCAGAAGTAGAACTGCAACATCCAATAACAGAACAAAGTTATTAGAGCTAGAGAATGGAAAAAATAATAATAGATTCACTTCTGCATCTTTAGAGCATTGAAACCCTGGCATTAAAGGGCATTATGTGCTATGATGATTTCAGGGTGTTTATCCACACCTCATAAACAAGGAAGTCTAATTTTCAGTATGAAGCATGCATCAGGTTTCCAAAAGACCTCTGCTCAAATTCAGCTATTAATGAAATTTATGTTCTTATACGGTGTACCTGCATCTTTATCAAAGGTTTCTTATACCAGTATAATTCTTCCCTGTTGTCCCTAAGTAAATCCTAATTATTTTCCTCAAGTCAGGGAATTAGCAGTTGATTAACTGTTTTGATTCACAGAACTTTAAAACCAAACCAAAACAATGCAAAAAATGAGAACAACTTAATTTGAAATATGTATTTAAGGTGTGATGACAAAATGAGTGAGACTAATATCAAAGGTCATCAATACTGCGTACAGAGAGGTACAGTTATATGCTAGATACTCAATATAGAACAATGAATAGGTGAACTGAAGAAAACAAGAGAGAACAGTAAATTTATTTTCCTGAAAAACCACTAGAGGATTTCTTTAAAGTATTGTGGAAATTAATCTAAAGAGTTATGCATTTTTTGTATGATCTCCTAAGCAGTAAAAATCATTCTTTTCAAGA
Organism: Peucedramus taeniatus; assembly: GCA_013400575.1. NCBI lineage: Eukaryota > Metazoa > Chordata > Aves > Passeriformes > Fringillidae > Peucedramus > Peucedramus taeniatus. The sequence continues at coordinate 63,282 of WBNO01007817.1, forward strand.
GACTAACATCTTGCTGATGTAACAACCCCATCTGAATTTAACTATTCTCTATTCTAAGTTGTATGTACCTGACCATAAAGTAAGATTTTTGGTATAAAAAAATAGGGGAGTGACAAAGAAATTTTCACCTCTAGAAAATGTTCTGTGTATGTATCCACTTCTGAAAGGTACAAAGAAATAGAACAAAAAAAACACTTTGGGAGAGAGAAGCACTTACAATTTAGCAAATGCAATGAATACATAGTTTTGACAGCTGACTGTCTTACTGTGATATATTCTTCCTTTTATGTAGGCTGAAACACAGCTCAGTTGTACAAATTTCCAAAACTCCAAAGCTACATCCTGAAATGCCAAGATATTTCACAGAAGCATTTTCCATACAGTTCTTTGTCTTGCCATTTAACTCAGACGGCAACACGGTCCCAGTATCAATGGCAAGGTGAGGCCTGTCTCCACCAGAGCATCCTACGGGATTTAGATGCCGGACTTCCCACCCAGTTCCTGGCGGCCCTGTTCCTGCAGGCACGCTGGGGCTGTGGGCTGCCATAGCCCCTGGGATTTCTGGGCAGCACAGAAATAACGCTAACAACTCTTAGCGGGGCGGTGGAGCCCCGAGAGATGCGCGCGTGGCTTTTCCGGCCGTACCTAACGCAGGGAGGCACGGGCTTCACTTCCGCGGCTCCGTGCATGGGAGGCGGCGGCGGCGGCTCGTGCGGCCGGACCAGCACGCGCTCCTCGGCTCTGTTCAGCAGCTCAGACATCTGGCTGTAGGGCAACGCCGAAAGGGAATACGAGCCGTCGATGTGGTCCACGTATGCTTGAGATCTGTAGAAAAGCAGGGAGAAATGATCCAACTCCGCCTTTAGCAGGAGTAACTATGAGTGCCCTCAGCCACTGTTCTATACTTCAGTCTGACTTCTGAAGGAAAGTATCTTCTCTCCACTAGCGTTGCATATTACACAGTGTGGCTTTTCAATAATTTATTCCTCTTTCCCTGTTATTACTTCTAGCAGCTCAAGGGTTTGATTTTGACAGGTATATCAGATAGTTTCTACAGTATGTGTCTGACCTTAGTGTTTATTAGTCACATTATTTTGAGTTAAATAAACACAGCAATACAATCATAACTACTCTTCTTTTGTAACAGTCACGAAACATCCATCAATGTTAGAATGGTAGAATTTACAACTGAATAATTTAGCTGAACTTCTGTCAGAGGATCTTTATTCCAATATACACGGAGAACTTGCTGCTTTAATAGACATAGGACTCAATCAATATCTATTATTGAGTTGTAGCAGTAAATAAAGATAATTCAACTTGTTAATGACAACTTTAGACACATGTCAAGGACCTGATCAGTTAGTAAATTTTAATTAACTACTCAATTCCAGATTTTTATTTTTAAAAACATCTATTAAATTAGAGCAAGAGTGTTTGTAGGACACCTTCCAACAAGTAGAGCAACACTCAACATTTCCACAAACTGCCACCACTGCAGTATCTAAGCCTATTAAATTCTTCAGGGGTGAAAATCTTCCTCATTTATTCCAAAGTATGGTGCTGTTCTGTATTTGAACAACATGTTCTGCACATGCAGTGCTCCCAAGCACTTCAGCATTATTAATAATTGCATTATTAGTACTGAGATAATCAAGGTTTAGGCCAGGGTCCTGGATATAAAACAAGCATGTCTAAAGTGGAACCCAACATACAACACAACAAAAGGACAGCAGGAAAGCAGATGTTTCTGCCAATGACTTGACACAGCAGTTTACATAGATTCTATAAAGCTGTTCCTAGAAAAATGCTAATCACCATAACTTAACTTGTACCCCACTGAGTGAAACGCACTGAGAGCATTTTCACATTCTGAATTGAGCTAAGTTTTCTACAAGCAGGTTTTTCTACTTTTCAGGCAACAAACACTCTCTCCTAGCATTGTCATAATTACTCACCATCACTATGAGCTTGTTTGAAGGCCTTACAAAGCTAAACAAAATACTCTCTTATGGTGTGCTTTTGACCACAGAAAGATAGGGGAAAAATTAACCAGTTTTGGGGAGGACAACGAATACTTTTTAATTAAAAGAAAAACTCAAAAAACCAAAATGCCCAAAACCCCCAAACCAAAAATTTATCCCCAAATGGCCTAACATTACTTGTCAGTCCTCTTTGCTATTAGATGTTTCTTGGCTGGTAAAACAGACTTGATTTTGCACCAAGACCAGAAGCATAAGCACAGCAGGTGTTTACCATGTGAAATGCTACTTTTAGCCACCAGCAAATACGTGCTGTGAAATGAGAATTCAACAGGTTGGATTTTGTAATAGGCTATAACCAGAAATGTCAATCAAATAATGGATTTGTTCAAGAGTAAAGAGAAGCTCAGCATTCTCATTTGAGTTCCAAGTGGACATTTGTTCACATCACACACACACAATATAGTCTTGGCAGTGTCTGCTTAAGAAAAATCAAGAGGCTGGAACAATGGGGATTTTGTGGGTCAGGACTGGAATAGTGACACACCTGGGTGCAAGCTTGAAGCAGTGACACTACACCCTCATCAAGCTGCAGAGGACAACATGTCCTCAAGGATACAATGAGGATACATGCTACCCTTAAAAATATCAACATAGTAACTACTCCTTTAAGGACACACTCAGAATTTCAAAACTGAGTTTTGATTAAGCTGAATCAGTGATTCCCAGTGCATTTCAAGGGGAGCAGTAGCATCTTGTCATTGACCATTTCTCATGCATGTTCACTATGCAGTATGAACACACTTCATAAAGGATAGAAAAAACAAAAAGGAACCTTGATTCAAAATGTGAAGCTGGGCCATTAGCAACTTCAATGTGCTTATGTAAGAGGTTAACATCATCTTCTGCGAGCTCTGGACCTTGGGCTAGCTTCTGCCACTCTCTCCGTCTGTCATGAGGTGCCCTTGGCACTTTCTCTGGTTCATGAGGGCGATCTAGATTTTTCTGCTGTAGGAGAGTTGTGCAAACAAAACTGACAACTGAGACAGTGTTTTTTAATTACTTGCATATAAACATCAGCCAAAAAATTATGAAAAACAGTCCCATTTCAAATGCAAGAAAAATTTGCTTTCAGGCTAAACATCATATGTAGACCAGAAAGACTTGTAAGAGCCAGAAACATCAGACTAGTGGATAAAAACCTGAATAATACAGAGAAAAATACCTGCTTAAGTAGCTTTTTATTCTAAGTCTGAAATCAAATTATTAATCTGACACTCATATTTACTCTCTCTACTATGTATGAAACATGTAGAATAATGGTCGAAGAAAAAAGCAGCATTACCATTTGTAAAAGTGCTTGTTTATTTTAAGAAAATATGAGCAACATGTTTTATTCCTATTAATTTCTTTCTAGCTTAAACATATCTATTAGAACGTCATTCAAGCTTTTTCACCTTAAGATTGTCAAAATTTTGTCTTACAAATAAATGTTCAAGTGAAATTCTTTATTCCTGCTGTATTCTGTACACCTTTCTGAGTCATTGCTAGAGTATTTAAAAACTTTGGCAAAAGTTGGTTATGTTAAGACAGCATGAAATCTTTAGGTCCTTCTATATTATTTTACCACTAGTGCTATTATTATTATTATTATTATTATTATTATTATTATTATTATATTGTTAAAGTTGATGGAACCGAATGAATACAAGTAGCTTTACTTGAAAAGATGGCTCTGTCAAGTTTGGATTGCTATTAAAGTAGCATATCTGCAAACAAACCCTTTCTAGGAAAAAAGAAAGAGAAGCCATATAAAGTTACCTTCTGCTTCCTCTTTTCTTTTCTTTTGTCCTCGGTGTCCTGCAACATTTTTTCCTTCCACAGATCAAAGAAATATGAAGGATTGGTATAGAACTTCAAACCTTCTTTTCCATCATCCCTGAAACACAGTGACACAAACAGGGCATACTATTTATTTGACAAGACATGAATCCAAACATTAAGAGAAAGCAAGGGCATATTAAGGAATATATAGTATCTCAGACTCTGAAATGTTTTACTGAGGAACACAGAAAAGATGATCATTGACCTCCTGCACCATCATTTTTACTATCTTTCCTGGCATTCAAGGCCCTAATTTTAGAAAGATAACTTTAACACAAGCTCCATAAAAAAAACCAAAAAAGTGTCATAATTTAGAGAACTCCCACACCAATAACTCAAATCTTGCTGTTAAAATATTGAGCAAATTTGTGTGGCTGCTTATCTTCAGCTCCTGATTCAAATTGAATCTCTGGGAAAGCAAATAATATCCATTTCCATTGAAGATCCTTCTTTCTACACATTTAACTGTTTAATTTCTTCACTTCACATCCAAGTACATTATATGGTTTATAAATACAGAATTTAAAAACTACTTTTTCCTACCATGTTCTACTGAGTTGATTTGAGTAAAATGGAGTAAAGTTTCAATGCTTATAATGTCTTCAGCTGCTTTCATTTCTACAGCAGCTTTACAGTTTTCTGGTCTGGCTCCTTAAATATTGAACTGCTACTCAGTGTGAACAAGGTGCCTGGATATAGCCTCTCTATTACATAAAATAAGCTAGAAAATGTTTTTGATTAGTTTTGTTTTACTAACCTGTAAGGGGTGAGAATGTTAAGTGGAGGAGGCTGTTCACAAATGTCGTAAGTTTCTTGCAAAGGAATTGGCAGAGTTTTGCGGTCAAACAGCTGCTGGTCTTGGATCGTGGAACTCCGAAAAGCTTTTCTCATTGTAATGTCCTGCAGTGACACTGAAAGGGGATATTGCCATTTAAAAAAATCCCACCAGGTAAATTTTGTTTGGATTAATCTGGAATTGCCCAATGTTGGTAGAAATATAAAGCACTTGGGCATTGCATCTTGGGCGTTTTACAGCAAGTACAGATTCATCTAGCACTACTGCCATGGCAAGATATTGTCAGACTGTGTGAAAAACATGGCTGTAATGTTCTAGCACATTATCCTCTATTTAGCTTCACAGGAGATTTTTCTCACCTAAATAGATATCAGAACTCTGTCTCTCCTAAAATTGCATATTGTAGCTGTAAAATATAATTCAGTATTTCAGAAGTATCTAATAACATTTACCAACCCCATTTCACAATCCTTTTGCTACTAAAAATTGCTCTCTATCTTGAAGTATAGATTTTACCTTTATGGCATCAGCAGGCCAAACTTTGCATTCCTTGCATGCAGGCAGCAGTTCCTCTCAGGGCCCACTGAGATGCCAAACCAGCAAATCACTTAAGCTTATGCTACTGAGATCAATGGGCTTTAATGGGAAGTGATTCTATGTTCCAACACATGAAAATAGTCAAATGCTTTTTAATCTGTTTAATCAACATGAGCCTTCTCTGTCTAATTCAGAGCCACCTTGACTTTTAAGCAGAGTTGTTAGGAATAATCAATTACCTTACGTAAGATCCAAAGGAAAACAATGTGACATGAACACAACACATTAAACAGGGATTTCAACTATTTTTACCCACTGCTGGTAAAGCCTACATATCTTTCTCAATTTCAAAAGAGTTTTTTCTATTTCATTAAAATTTAGATAAAGATTAATGGAAAAGTGACCACAACTGATAAGCTGTGCACTTTTAATTCTGGAAACAGTATACCTATTTAGTCTCATATTTCTCTCCCTCCCCAGTCTTCAGTTACTGCACCTGTGAAGTCCAGGTGTGCCTCAAAGCCACCTTTGCAACCAGCATGAGACTTCCATTAGATAAAGCAGCAGATCTTTTAATTTCTTTTTTTGAAATCACAAACAATACTGAAAACAGTTTTCCGACATAGTAGCAAAGAGTATTTTCAGCACATACATTTTATCTATAAATAATTATGTTTAGTTTATAAAAGCAGGTTGGTAGTAATGCCCCTGTATACAAGATGAGAGGACAACTCTATCCCTGCCCCACTATCACTAGGGTCTTTGGCAACAATTTAAAGAAAAACCTGTTTAAGCTGAAAACTGTTTTTTAACTTGGGTTCCTATAACACATACAAGTGTACACATATATATGTACATACACCAAGCTGGATTTCTACTGTGTGATCACAAAGGGGCAGGAAGCAGGATTTTTTCCAGAAGGCTTGCAGTTCCTGGAATGTTCTGTCTTCTTACCTAAGCATATTGGCAACATCCTTTGTGAGGCTAAAGATGGGATTTATTTGATTTTCAGCTTGGCTTTTGAAATTTATTAGGCTTGGCAAGGTTGTGTATTCCTGGAGAAGTTTCCTCCTTTTTACCCTTAGGTTCTAATTCATCACAGTGTCTTTTATTCTTTTTAATAGCTTTAATTAGCTGCTCAGAAGCCTTTTTAAGTGTGTGAAAGAAGTATTATAATGTCTGAATGTCAGCTAGGAGTCTCAATTTCTGTAGGTATTTTTGCAGTCATAACTAACCCTATATATTTTGTACCTGTCATGAAGTACAGGTTGTTATCAGCTGGCAAAAGTCCAGTTAGAATAACTGAGGTTTACCTAATCTAAAAATTTAAGTCTTAGATATTTTTATACTACAGCTGCTTTTCTTTGGGTTGTTGGTTATACAAATAACATCAAATGTACTTGCTGAGAGTTGCTTGGCAATCCTGCAAGATTTCTAACTGTCTGTCATATATTGGAGACATTTCCAACAAAAGTAAAACTTAGTATACTCCTCTTTGAACCTGTGTGCATTCTGAAGACAATGAACTTAATTGATTTATTCTAATAAATAAATACAGTACTTTGGTTTAATATTAAAATGCTTACAGAGTACGTAGCACCATAGTATTGACACTGTTCTACAAACTCCTTATTGGCATTTAGTCTCTTAATGAGCAAGGACAGCCAGTCTAATCTATAATTTCTCCTTTTTTTGCTTAAAACTCTACATTTTGTACACACATACAGGAGGATAACACACCAGAGGATAATCAATCAATCAATCAACCAATCCCCAACAATAAGCATAATAATTTTCTCTCTAAACCTAAGACACACAGCAGAGGGCTTCACGGAAAATATACACTGTAGAATTTCAAGCAGCATTTCCTATGCTGGTGACCTGTAACAGGCATTCCCTGAAAAGCACACCATTATTCCAAACAACAGACTACATCAGGACAGCAGTACTCAGGAAACGGAAGGATGCGGCACGCAGCACAGGCAGAATCATGACACGGATGTAACTTGGTGCACAGAGGGATCAGGTAAATCCCATGTCGCACACCCAGCGTAATCCTGGGCTGTGCATGGTTTGGCTTACAAAGCCACTTGTTCAGCTTGCCAGCTGGCAAAGAGACAAAAGCCTCAGCGGGGGGAAGATGTGAAAACCTGGCTGGTCCCACAGCCATCCAGCTTTGCTGATTTACAGACTGGCACTGCAAGGGGACTGGTCAGACAAATTGGATGTATGAATTCAGGTGTGAGAAGAGACAAACGGCTGAAGGAGGAGGTGGAAAAGCTGCAGGCATTTGACTTGATGCTGGTAAATGTATGCTTCCAGTTGCTTAATTCCTAACTAGCACCAGTACTTTTTGTACAGCCCAAGATCCTAAATTTGATATGGATATATTTTTCTGGAAGTCCACCTACTACACCACTTGTGTTCACTGCAATTAACAAAAACCAGGGTCTTAAATAATTTCCTTAAATGTTGAGATATTCACAATTTAATTTGAAGATTCATTCAACAATCTAAACAAATGCCTGTTTGTCTTTATTGTGTCTGTTGTTTGGATTGTATGAAAAGATGTATTATACCAGCCAATCTAACCCTCTGCGCACAACAATATTTTCCACATAAGCAAAAATTGTCTGTCAGAAAGCTTAACTGTCAACCTTTTGTACACTTGGTTTTGAAAAAGAGATGCCAGTCCATTTTTACTTATAATCAACAACACACTGAGGGGGGGCGGGAAAGAGTATTTAAATTGCACTCTGATGAGATACAATAACAGTGTTTCTTTTGGAGTAAAGTAAAAATTAAATAAAAGCACATCTGTAATGTGTATACTAAATAATGTTTTATCTCTTGGCAAGCATCTCATTAAACTGTAATCCCCAGCTTGTAGTAAAAGTCAGGTATAGAACTCACCAGAGCACTGACACAAAGTAGCTACCTTTAACTTTTCAAATACATTAAATACTACATTTTACTTCACCAGAAGAAAAAAAGAAGTTACTAGATTTATTTTTATTTTTTAGACTCACTCAACTACACAATTTATGATTAGGTTCTAGGCCAAAAATCACCATTCTCCTAAAGACAGTAAATAAAGAAATCATATCTATTCCTCCTTAAAACTTGCCCTCTTAATACTTTTTGCAGAATTTCATCCCAGCAACTTTCAAGACCGTAAATTCTTAAATATCACAGCTGTGACTCCCTGCGGAACTAAATGACTAGGGGAAATTTCATACAAGTCAAGGGACTCAGTTCCCTTTCTCTGTCCAAAATCTTACCCAGCAATTTGAAAAGCGCAAAGAAGACAGAACAACACTCTCGAACAAATAACTTTGTTGCAAATTGCCCATTAAAAGTAATTAATTGGTAGGGAGTGGTGCTGTTGAAAATTCTCTTAAGGTAAAGATTTGTGTGATTCAGTTCCTAAAGACCCTGCAATCTCAAAGTCTGATTTCTACCTTATTTATTTTATATTTTTAATGATTATCCATTTAAACAGTGACCAGAATGCACACATATTAGATTTCTCTGACATCAGATTACTCTGATTGTGGGTTTGATAGTTGCTAATGAGAGATATTATTTCTGTAGATCAGACATGACTCTTGGGCTTGTCACCTACACAAGAAATAGAAATTTTCTGAAATACTGTTCTAAAAAATTCCAAAAGAGGCTCAAGAATTTTTTGGATAGAGAACGTATGTTGCTTAACTACCACAGGTATACAAAAAGAAGATGTAAATGTTAGAGCAATCATTTTAGGAAGACTCAGAAGCTGCTTCAAATGCAGCATGCAGAACAAGCAAGCCCTATTAAGGTGTGAATTACCCGTGGACATCAAGCACTGAATCTGCTGGTGAGTATCATCAAAACCACCACATAGTTTAGCAAATGGTATTTTGTCCACATCCCTCTTTTTATACACAAAACATGCACTATCATGATCTTACCATGGAACTATTAAGCCTTGGACATGCTAATTTAAAACTGATTTACTTACTAAATTACCCACAGATTTAATCAAGGGCCTAAGAAAATTGGAGAAAGAACATGGAGAGCAGCTGAAGCCCAGCCAACCTGCTCACAATCTTGCGAGGGAGACACACTCAAATCCAACTTTCCTTAAGTAGTGATGCGCAAGGAAAAGTGACCTGCTATATAAGTTAACAGTCTTTATCTGCCTTTGAGGTAAAATTTCTAATGAAGGAATTGACAATAGTGTTACTCTCCACTTAATATAGTACATGTGGAGATCATGACCCAATTTTCATGTGCTCCCTGTTCTTAACTTTGATTACATTTATACTCTTTTCTACTCAGCAAAATCCTCTTCAGAGGCTAAAGACAGTGAGCTGCCTCTTAAACTGGGGTTTACTAACCTTTCCTTCTAAGTCTCACAATGGGCTGAGCAGCCAGATTTTAAAGCTGACCAAGTCTCCCATTTCCAGCAGTATACAGACCACAATTATCTGTCAAGCTCTTTAGTTTCTCCCCACCAAATGCTGCCTTTTTTCCCCATAGCAAAAAAACAAATCCGTTTTTGGCTTTAGTCCAGCCAAACTTCTGAACTACTGTTGTTTTAATGACAGGGCAATATTTATAGAATGTTTAGAAAAACAACAAACATGTATTCAAATGCAGAAGCCTACTGAAACACAATTCACAGCACTATTTGATTCCTTTCCTGAAATGTGCCAGGCTGCTCACCCACAGCACTTCTGCCATTAGGTTTATTTAAGTTGCTTGTCACAGTTGTAACAAATATGCTACAGAAATCAAGAATTTGATACACTGCCTTTGAGATTAAAATCCTCTCTGGTTTGAGGTTTAAATAGAATTAGGCAGCTCACAACAAAAGCCTAAATTAATACCAAAATAGTCTGATAAACTCCGAATTTATGAATTTTCCTTCTGCCCTGATATTATTTAATTCTGAGTGATACAAAACTATTTTCCAATACCTCATGACACTATACATTAGAGCTGTACCATTTATCAGCATTTCAAAAAAGAACCACATAAATGTTAATATTATTTTCAAAACTGTCAGATTTCTACAACTTTGACATTTTTCACTTTTAGCAGTACTTCACACTTAAAAGGCACAAATAAATTCATAAAAATTTGATCAATTAAGAAAAATATTATTTTACTGATACAATTTGCATATATATAGACAGAGTTAGTAATGTTAGCTGTAAAGGAAATACTGAAATGAAAAAATGGTTGCAAAGAAACTATACTCAGGATTTATTTTCTCACCTATGAGGACATCTTATACTGCAGGGCTAGTGAAGCTGTTGACCTTAGCTCAGCTTTATACTAAGAATGTGTTTTCTCAGTCCTAAAAGGACCCCAAATATTACTCTTGAATATACATGGGCTTGTTTCCCATACAATTGAAATAAAGTTGAGTTTACTGGTGGAAAGCAGAGGATTTCTTTTTGTCTGCATACAAGTTTGGTATCTTCTGAGGGGAAAACTCACATGTATATGAAAAGAATAAAGTATTTTAAATAATCTATTAAAATATGAAATTAATAATACTGAAAAATCAAGAATTTGAAAACAGTGTAATAATTCAAAGCAAACCAAGTTCATAGCAACTCTTCTATGACAGAAAAATTGTGCATGAGGTGTTAGGCTTCTAAAGATACAATCTTAACCTTGGTTTTATTCTTTCACAGAGATGCTGTAATAATTCAAAATGGGAAAACACACAGAATGTTCAAACAAATTCAGAGCTTTTTATCACTCTGACTCTACCAGAAACATCTTGTCAAGTATCTGCATCTCGTTTAGTCAATCTGACTCGAGCTGTTTTTGTTCATGCCACTTAGCTTTAAATGAATCTTAATTTCTTTCTCTTGTGTAATAGCATGGGCCCAAAGGAACCCATTAAATCTTCTATTACTGCCTCCTGGCAAAGAGCAGATGAGACTCATTTCACAAGTATATCCCATTTTACTCGTGCTGTTAGCTGAGTAGGAGTACTGAAAGTTGCTTAATTCTTGCACAGAGAGTTAAAAAAGGTAAATTCAAATATTCCCCCCCTTCCCTCCCCTTCATGCACTAACATCATTCAGCTATTCTAATCCACACTAGGACTAAACCTAACCTATTTGTGATGGATTTCTAAAGTCAAGCCCAAAACAGTATAATGAAGGAAAAAAGTTTCCTGATCCCTAACTTTTAAGGAAATAGAATATCAAATGTCTCCTCATCTCCTTTGTCCTCATCTAGTGACTCATTCCAGGCAGACACTGCTGAATAAGGAGCGCTGGATACAGCTCAGGGATACTGAGCACTGGATATTCTTAAGTTAATAAAAACAGCAATTTAACAGCTCCTGACACTGAGGACTGCATGTGTTCCTCTGAAGTACACGCAGTCACTGCTATTCCATGGTGTGAGACACAAATCCAGGGGATCAGGTTTAAGTCATCCTGAGCCACTCTGGACTTCATTGTGTAGACCTATTCCCAGCCCTTTTTCCTTAACTGCAGTCTGTACCTTTCTTTAGCTACACAGTTTAGCAAACACTACAGCACACACGGTTCTGTGAAAATGTGTTGGTATGGTGCATTGGGGACTACACACTATTTAAAACTACTTCTAGCAATTCTCTAACATCAAATAGTTACAGATTTTTGGTCCTGAAACCTAGAGCCAAACTTGTCAAAGGCCTTTTACGTAGGATAGAACCATTTTCAATCTTGTTATTGTGCCACATCCCTGGATGCTTTAACTCAATGGCTTAATATGGTCTCTCCATTCTATGGAAATGTGAATAATTAACATATTAGATATGATATATCAACATACATCCCCCTCTGATTTAAACCAGAACTAGGCTGTCAAGAGTAAATGCAGAAATGCCATCAACACTCTGGAGTGTCACAGTTTTTACAAGATTACAACTGCTGACAATTTATTATCACACGTGGGAAGGATTTTTTATCATTATCCAATCATAGCAAAAATTCTCTGATTTGGGCAGGAGGAGATTTGATTTTTCCCTAGTATCTGGCCTAGTGCTGTGTTTGGGATTCAGGATGAGAAAATGCTGATAACCCACTTATATTTTAGTTGTTGCTGAGCAGTGGTCAAGGACTCTTCAGCTCCTAACTCCACCCTACCAGTGAGCAGGATGGGGGGGCACAAGGAGCTGGGAAGAGACCCAGCCACGACAGCTGACCCAAACTGGCCAAAGCACCTTCCATACCATATGGTGCCATGCTCAGCATTTAAACCCAGGGGAAAGGTGTCTGGGGGCTGGGCTGCTGCTCAGGAACTGGCTGGGCATCAGTCAGCAGGTGGTGAGCAATTGCATTGTGCGTCACTTGCTCTGTATATTCTAATATTATTATTGATGTTTTCCCTTCCTTTTCTGTCCTATTAAAATATCTTTATCTCAATCCACAAATTTTACTTTTCTTTTCCCCTTGATTATCTCCCTCCTCCCACTGTGGAGCAGGGGTGAGCAAGTGGATTGTGGTGTTTAACTGCCTGCCAGGTTAAACCACAACAATTGGAAAAAGAGGTGTGTGGGGGTGATTTATGCTCAGTTATCAAGAGACTTGGAAAATCCCATTAATGTAAGAATTCCCCTAGGCAAGTCATGATTTTGTGGAAAATCTGTTACTAGCTGTGAGCAGCTGTCTTTCAAAACCTGTTCTAAAATTAATGTCACGCGAAATACAGAATCAAAATTTCCTTTTGCTTAATTTTGCTACTAGTGAAATTTTGACACCTATAACCAAAGACAACCTGAAGACCACTCTCCTGGTTTGACACTTCATTATTTCTGTACACACAATTGTAATCACACAATGTCATAATACACAATTATTATATCTAGACATTCAGAACTGAAACAGCTTTCTGTAGTTTAAAATTGGATACCACAAGCAATCTGAAGTTACTTTTCATGATGGAATGTTCCTCTACTTTAGAGGTCTTAACCACATAGTTTAGAACATTCTAAATTGTTTGGGGTTACAAGATTTTTCACAGTTCCACCTGTGACCAACAGATATCAAAGAAGGTAAAAGAGCTTCATGGCATTTATGCATTAGGTGGTTGAAAAAACCCTAGGCATCCTTTAAAATTTCATACAAATTCTCTCTTATAGGCATGAGCTGATGACTTTTGAGAGTACTTTTTTCTCAGTGCTAACCAATATTTAGAATACTTATTTAGAAAGAATCCAAGAGGTTATACAGCAGCAATATAAGCTATACAAGTATAATGTCATACAGAAAGTAAGATGGTACAAGTTAAATGCAAAAAATGTTTACCTAAGAATTAATAGAAAGGTTTAAAAAAATGTATAGACTTATCTCCAAGCATTCCCATAATATTACATAATATTATTAATATTTGAAATATGTAACTCTACTAAGTGACAGATACTCCTGTGGCCATTTTTATGTAAATTCTTTAGTATCATTCAGTAACCATGAAAACACTGAGCTCAGAAAGCTGCTCAAGGCTGTAAAAGAAACCTGTAGCAAAAATAGAAATGGACCTTTCTTATGATGCTTTGCTCTGTGTTCTTGTAAATATGATTTAAACTATTATTTCCATTTCACCTATCAGTGCTGTCTGAGTGACAAAATAAGAAATCCTCCCTGCAGGAGGTAACTTACATTCCTCTTCCTTTGGGTCGAGTTGTGTAACACTGACAGACAAGCGATCTACACGTTCTTGTAAGGAGTTGACTCTAAACGAGAAACTGTGTGCTTCATTGAAAAGTTCACCAAATATATCTTCAGCATATTTACCTGAAACATAGGAAAAAAAAATTCAAGCATACCACAAGACAGGCGAATGATTTCTTACTGTTTTAGTGAAGTAATTCTAAGATGCATGAGTATCACTTGTAACAGCCTGTACTTACAGGTTATAAGCCTGTAACCCTGAGCCCATTAAGAGTCCTTTAGAAAAGCAAAAAGAAGTTAAATACTTAATATGCAACTTATTTATCAGAAATGAAATTATTTAATACATTACAGGATAGATATTCAGCTGCCATAAAATTTAACTATGCTGACATGCATGGAACTGCACAGCTTCTTGGATATTTCTAAAAGGGCAACTTCCAGCATCTAAAGCTGCTCCTGTCTGAGTGATAACTAATGTTTAAATTTACCTCAACACTGTTCTCAAAATGAAGCACAGCTTCCATTCCTGCTGTATAGAGAACTTTACAAAAAAAGGAAAATCAGATATTCACATCTAGGTAAATTAGAACCAGCCTATTCAAAAATACACACTAAAATAATCCTACTTTGAAGGATCAAAATTCTCTTAACTGACCCATTTACACTGAAGTAAAGAAAAACCCCAAACAACCAAAAAAAATCTCCTTTGTTCGCATCAATGGACATAATATTTTTAGAACAAAAGAGCAGGAGATTCAAATATTATGAGCAAAGGATGAGTAGTGAGTTTCTCTTCTACAGAGTACTCCACATACTGCTTCTAATGCTCTCAAGACTCCATTTGAGTAGTCTGCCAATGTCACTGGAAAAACCCCACCAGATTACACAGCAGAATGTGTAGCCACACTTCTGAAATACAATGTGATAGCTTTCAAAACTTTCTGTGATACTGTGCATACGTAATTCATGTACTGTTTGTGCACTTATGTCGGTTTTGGAAGTATAAATCTCACAAATTTCTAACTACCTGCTTTGCACTCAAGTTCTGACAGGTATAAAAGAAAAGGATATCTGTGGAAATTCTGCCTTTGGTGAGCAATACATCTGGAAGTATACATAAAAATGAGGACATTTTTATATAAACACATCAAAAGAACAAAAATTAAATCCCTACAGGTACTGTGAAAACTACTTAAAGATGCTGTGCAGTAAGCACAAGGTCAGCACATACCATTTATTAAGACTTAGGTAACAGCAATAGAAAACCAGCATGACTATACACAATGGAATATAAAAGATGATATCAGAAGAAATGTACAGAAAAAGAAAATAGAAGAGGAACAACTAGCAAACTAACAATAAATATTCCTTCAAAGACACGAGGAATAAGAAAGCCCACCAGGGAGTCTGCAGAGCTGACTGGCAGTGAAAATATGAAGGAATATAGAGAAGACAAGACCCCTGTGGACAAGCTAATTCAACACCTTTCACTGGTGTCCACCCAAGGGAACTGGAGAGACCCTGATGCCAAAACTCACTGTGAGAGGCTCAAAGGAACTGAAGAGACTATATAAAAATTACAAAACTAAAGGAATGAAATGACCAGCAAATATTAGGAGCAATTGTACTTATACACATTGAAACACACAACAACAAGGTTCAAAATTTTTTTCATGGAACATCTTGAGAGCTTGAGAGCCGCAGACCCATAAGCCTGACATCCATACAAATTAGTATAGATCATTATGAAGAACTGAATTAGCAGACATCTGGATGACTCATGACAGAAGAGGCAGCACAGCTTTTGTAAAGGGAAATTCTGAATGGTTTAGAAGCACATAGAGTGCTATGATCTACTGAGATTTCCAAGAGAGTGTAGAAAGTCCCTAATCAAATGGTTTGGGGAAAACTTAACAGATGGGGCATGCAAAAGAAGTGGCACAGATAAATAATTCCTCAAAAGACAGAAAACAGGGCATAGGAGTAAATCACCAGTCTTCACAGTTGAGAAAGGTGTGTTTTACTAATTTTCTATGCTGGGATCCATGTTATTTAAGATATGTGTAAATTGCCTTAAAAAAAAATGAGATCAACATTTGCCAATGATACAAAGTCATGAAAAAGAAACACACTGAGCATTAGGAAATACAGACAAACCTCAGCTGGCTGGAGAGGCTTCCAGGCTGAAAAGTGCTGGAAGCAGGGAGATTAGTAGGAATATCCTACATGCTGTCTTGCTCTCACTCTTGGAGCAACTGCTAATAGCCACAGTGAGAGGCAGATCAAAGGCACTCCCACTCTGAGAACCTTTGTCTTGTAGCACAAGTCCACAGAAAAATATAGATGAAAAGTTAGTTAAAGTCTTCTCAGCTGGCAACTTACCTAACATAAGACTTTCTAATATGTCTTGAAACTCTGAAAAGTTTATGTTCTTTAACCTGTACCTGAAGCAAGTGAAATTACTTAAAAATGTGATCCACTAAGAACAAGATTGTTGAAGTTTTAATACACAGATACTAAAAATTTAATGCATTTCAGATAATATGTTGAGAAATATTAATTTTAATTAGATAATCCGCATAACATCCAGAGAGACATACAACCTAAAATTAAAATAAAGTATAAAATTTTGTGTATAGAATCAAAATTTAATTTACAAGCTGGGCTTTAAAATCCAGTAACTTCCCTTTTATAGGTGTATTTGAGGCTAAATTTTTTTCTGTATCATTTCATCAGGCTTAAAATTCATCTACCTCATTAATGAGCTCCAATTGCGAATAATCTGTCTTGGAAATCTTTTCATTACATTGCATACAGCCACAAACACACTGCAAGGAATAATTTGCCTATGCTTATGAACACTAATCCTCAAATAGGAAATACATTAAAAGCAACCTGTCATGTTTGAAGTGGTATGCCAACCATGGTGTCTCCACCTACCTGTGTGTTGGTGGTCTCTTTATTTAGCCAGAGGTATATTTAACCAAATACTTCCTCTAGCAAAACAAAATGTTTGTTTTTTGTGAAAGGTACCAGTACCATTATAAAGAATACTATATGTGAATGTATAAATACGTACATAACACACATAATCTGGTATTTGTGCTGCCATTTCTGTGTATTCTATAGGAATCTATTTTCAGTTTTGAATGGATTACAAAGGACACAATTACTGGTGATAATACTGAACAAAGTGTCACAAACTCAAATAAGTAAAAGAAAGTGTGAGAAAAAAGCACACTAGGAAACAAAGCTGATCTTGTTCCACATAATTTATAGGTAATATGTTAGAAGAGTAAGAATGCAAAATTAATTCCATTATACACAATGAATATTCTGAAGTACCATTAACACTTCAGAAAATTTACAATATTATGGGCCTGCTGAAAAACTCGACTCTTGTTTCACACAGTACAATAAAGAGAATTACAATTCCCCATGACAATTATAATATTAACACCTTAGGATCCTGCTCACAGTTGGATACATAATACCAGATCAGAAAGATCAGTGGTCTTGTCTGCCTACTAAATTAAATGACAATATAAACTTCTGCAATAAATTAATTCAATGTCTGTGAAAAGCTTATTTTACTGTATTTGCAAAAGCTGCTTGGCATTTATTTTTATTAACAGAGCACGTAAAAAAATTAAATAAGAGGATACATTATTATTTAATTTTAATTAAGGAATTTATTATTCACCTTATTATGCTTTTCATAATTTTTCCTCATGTATCTAAGGGCTCCCATCACAATTAAACCTTCAGTAAGAAAGGGATACAGGAATGCAGCTCTCTCTGGTATCAGTCAGTATCCTTTTTTGTGACAGACAAATAAAATGTCTTGGAAACAATGTTCTGTCCTTCCTCCCCTCAATAACACGCATGTACTTTGATGGCTTTTTGAACAATTGTTTTTCTGACTTTTAAAACAGACCTATGAGATGAAAACAGAACAGTAGCTTGTAGCTACTAACTGAAAATAGAGTAAAAATTATCCTGCTTACTGCCTTCCTCATTTTTTTAAATTAAAACCACCAAAACATGTATCATCCACTCCATTTCCATTCATTACTATGGCAATAAGTGTACAATGGCTTATAAAATGTTGAAAAAAAACCTGATCAGTTTTACAGTGCTTTGCTTTCACCAAACGTTCCTTGTTATTTATGTCCTAATATCCCCCCATAATTTCTTAAGCATTTGTCCAGCCTCCCTGGCTTCTCTCCACAAATGAATAATTGCCAATTATCCAACACACTAAAATGAAAACATACTAAGGTAAGAGAAAAGCTTTTTTTTAATCTTGTTTTGGCCGAGTAAGTATCAGATGCACTGAAGTCAACCACAACCTCCACATCAGGTTCTGGACAGTATTTCAGTCTAATTAAATAAAGCATGACAAAAAGATGTCTTCAAAGACTTTATTATTGTGTTACTCAAATTCTTAGAACCACACCCAAGGATCAGGGCATACACTAGCAGTCCTCTCAAAACTCCAGTCCTTAAATCCACCTGAACTCTGGCATTCTCAATGATGTATCTGTTGGCAAACCCTAAGGAAAGGCCATTTAAATTAATCATTTTGCAACACTAGATCAGTTACCGACAGATTTAGTTACAGGCTCTCAGACAACAAGTGGGACATGAGTCCTGAACCAGGACTTGTGGAAGAAGTCACTTCTTTACTATCCTTCTGCACTGTTAAAGAAAAAGAGTTCCAAAGCCTTCAACTGCACCCCAGCCTGAAGCAGCACCCTGCAGATCAGTTATGGTGTTGGCAGCCTTTGTGAAACACAGTCTGAATTTGATGTACCTGGATAAACACATTCACCACACACAGTGCTCAGTGCCATAAAGCAGCATCATTCTGTGAAATCCAAGAGGATGACTGGTAAAAACTCAGGCCAATGCAAGATGCAGCAAGCAGGACATTCAAAATAAGATAATAGTTCAATCTTGCCAGAAGCACTTATCTTAATTAACCTAGCCTTAAATGATCTGTCAGATTTCTGGGGCTCAGTGGTGTGTGTGTGTGTTTGCATATTTTAACATTTACAAACCTAAAATTTAATCCAACACATTTATCATTGAATTAAATTATAAAAATACATAATACATTAAATATGTGGTGACATTATTAAGTACAAAGTATAATGAAGGGTTATGTCACTAAAATTAATAGTAGTACTATTTGATATTAAAATAGTAAATATGTTGATATATTGAATTACACAAACCCCAAAATAATATTAGCTTAAAAATGTAAGTTTGTCAAGTTTAAAAAAACATGTGTAAATTAGTAAAATGTCTCAAAGAATAAGCTTAGAATTTAGTCTGTTACCCACCTATACACCATCATTCCTTGATTTCTATTATTTCATTCCTGTTCATACACCATACAATATTTTGTACTGTTTTAATACAAATATTAACAAGCAAACACAGTGTACCATCAAACCAATAAAAATAAAGGTACAGAACAAGAGTAACTGTAAAACCTGTCATGTCCCACTGCCCAACCCCTTCCCAATGTACTTACACTATGCAAAATTACATTATTCACTACTGAATAGTTCCTTTCCACACAATATAGTGTATTTATTTAGAAAGTATTCTCTCAGGGTAATTAGTTACCACATAAGCCACTCACAATATATAACCAAGGTTCCTTTATACAGCAAAACAGGGAAGATATTCTATTAATACATTTCTCCTCTCCATTATTTCTGACATAATTTAACATATCTATAGCCTGTTGATTCAGCTTCAGACCTTCACTATATAATTTACTTTTTAGAAAAAAACGAGATGTATCTAAGTTTAAAAGTCTGGGCTTATTTCTCTTTAGGATCATTTCAATCTCACAGCTAGGTGATTAGGAAACAGGCTAAAAGCTAGGAGACTGAACCTGGAGATAAGAACCTTTGTAGATCCTTGGGAAATTCATTGGTTATGGCTGAGCAAGCTCTGAAAAATGACATACTAAATACATAGCACTGATGCTAATTAGGAACTTTCATTATGAAAATGTGAGGGCAGTCCACAAGCATTATAGTAGGAGTATCAGAGTACTGAGGAGACAACTTGATTCCTTTAGCCAGGAAAATTGAACCAGATGTTTATCAGACAACCTGACCAGGGCATCAAAAGTATCAAATAAACTTTGTTACAGGCCTTATCAAGAGCAGGTCTGATGCTTCTTGTTGACATCCAAAAAGAAGAAGTCAGCCTTCAAAAATCTTCAGCCATGGAAATCTGAGATAACATTTTTTCCACCCACTGAGGACATTATCAAGTAAACTAGCTGAGATAACCATTATGTATTCAGAAATCTGTGAAAGAGACTGCTGAGAGCTGAACTTATGTGGAAAGTAGCAGTGCTAATGAACATTTCACAGAGAAGTCTTGCTTTTCCTTTAATTTCTAACATAACCTTAATTTGCTGCTTTATGTAGGCAAGGAGTTAATGACAGGTGGGACTTTTTTCTGCTAACACATAGTTGCTTTCAATGAAACTTTACTGACCCCTTTTTCATCCTCTCATTGCCATTCAGGATGGACACAAAACACTGTCACATTGCCACTGCTGCAAAGACAACATCAAGAAATCAGACGGAAGATTTTGAGAGGTTGGGGCTTTCTCAAGATGAGTTAGCCTTTAGTTTTCAAGTCCATGAGTTTCCTTACCCTCTTGTGCCCAAGAACACTTGTGTTCCCTGGCAATTGTAGTAATAATGAATAAAGAGAAGTGACTAATGAAGAAAATTCACAATGAATGTCCTCCTGAACACACTGAGAAGGAGGATGGGCAGGGCAAGATGCAACAAGGGGGTTCTGGAATACTGACTGAAGCTCTAGCTGCAGATCTGCAGAGACTTACTTCCAATCATGGAGCATGTGGGAACCTTACCATGTGCTGAAGATGTTGTCCACACAGGGTGAAGAGAGAGGCTGGTCTTTGAGCTCAAGAGGCCTGGTTCTAAAAATTAGTCCCAACAGCTTGTGGCTAGGTACTTCTGGAGAAATATTTCCCACTTACTGAATGTTAATACCTTAAGCCATGACAAACTAAAGGCTTTCCTGAGCCAAAGAGTGTTTCTCACTATATAAGAGAAAAGTGTCTCTCACAAGATGAATGTTTATGGGGAAGGCCTGGTAAGCAAAAAATAAGAAAGAAAACTTAAGCACACAAAGAAGAAAAGATAAGGGGGAGAAATTATTTGCTACAAAGTCAGGCTTTCACTCTTGAAAACTAACAAATTAGGGGCAAAGAAAAGAAAGAATTAGAAGAACATGGTAAAAATAGATATACTACACAGAAAAAATAGAAAGAGGGAAAAGGCTATAAAAGGTTCAATGTTAAGTGAAAACTGTTTTCACAAACATATAAGGCACTCCAGCTTACTAGAATTATGCAGAATTCTCTTTGGTTATGCAGAGGTAAAAGTAAAAATGAGGAATGACATTTTGCTATGATTGAATAAAAGGCCTAGTCTGAATGCCTGCAATAGAAATATTCATTAAAGGCACATACTCAAAAAGAGAAATGTTCTCCTCCCTAGATGGAGGTGTCAGAGACCGGAGCTGAGAACAAACCCCATCAGTTAGATTTCTTATGTGGTACCGAGATTCTGTTTCCATGGAACAGCTGAATAAAAGGAAAAACAAGATTGGTCAATAGCTGTGAACAAAATGAGGAGGCTACATTCACACAAGAGAACTATTTATTTGCCTTCTAACAATGGCACAGCTGCACAATGCTATCAGTTGTGTTCCATGTACGCGGGAATGCTATGGCCTGACATACACCAACATATAGAGTATTAATGTATGTGCAATATTGCTGCAAATATTAGGTAAACACTTCTCAAAGCAGATACTGTTAGAAAGAAAGAAATACAGAGAAGAATGGCTAGGAAACTAAGACAGCTGTTGCTGTTGTCCAGAGAGTTTCTGTTCTGCCACAGTACTAAGAAAAGCTGTCAGAAAACAGATCCTTTTATGAAGTAAGAGAAGACTGGGAATAGACAGGGGGAAAAAAAATTACTTCCTGGCAATTTTGTATGTTGTATCATGACAGACTGATGTGTTTTCACACTTCAGGGATAAAGGCAAGGACTATCACCCAAAGCAGAAATAAATATTTTGTCCTTTGATCGCTACTTCTTTTAAGGGTCAAAAAATTTCTCAAACTGAACAATTAGAAGCAGCACATCAAATAAGCTATGAAAGGTTTGGTAATTTTTATGGAGATACATGGTAGTTATCACTGACATAGTGATGTAAAGCTCTTTTAATTTTATACTGAAACACAGGAAAACAGAATTCCTGTCATTTCATAGGTATTGTTTCTGCTTGCATATCCTACTTAAATGTAGTATCCAAGATCGTAGAAACATAATCCTGTTCAGGTTAAAAGACCTCCAAAAATCATCTAGTCCAACACCCAGCACGTTAGCAGATCCAATTAGATCCAGCTGCTTGACCAATCCAGTTGAGTTGTTAACATCTCCAAAAATGGAGATCCAATGACTTACATAACAAAACTCTATGCTTATTTTTTCTCAATAGTGACTTTTGTTATTGTTCAGACTACTGGAGGCTCCAATTCCATGACAGCACTCTTTCTCCATATCATGCCAGAAGAAAGGTTAAGACTGCCTGGTTTTGAGAATAATAACCATAACGGCAGAAGTTTGATCCTCTATTTGAGGGTCAGTAAATGAAAAATCTTAGAGGCAGAGATGACTGATTGTTAATCAGGTCAAAGGCCATTAATTTAAATTTGCAAAACTTTACCAGCAAAAGCAAAAGCAGCTTTACTTTAAAGGAAACAAAACTCTACCAGAGCTCTCAGTTTCCACCCTCAGAGTAAAGCCTCATTTTGTCTACAACTTAAAGGCTGATTTTCAAACATACACATTATCCATGGAAAACAAAAAGGGAAGGACTGCAGAGAAGCTGGTTGCCAGGGGACTGCTGCAAAACCATGCCTGCTGGCTGTGACTCACAGGCAACTACTAAAATTTATCTGCATGTCAGCAGACCTCACTGCACACCCCTAACAGTGACACACCAAGTGAAGACTGATTATTTGGGTTTAAGCATGAAACACAAAATTCCTATTCCAGAACTCTTGAATATTTTTGAATTTGTATTGCTCCTAGCATAAACAGGCAAAAAAGCTAAAAGAATTCTGAAACAAAATACTTTCACAAGTACCCAAACCTTTGTAACATGATCCCCATTTTTAAAGAAGAGTCCTTATAGCACTGCTGAGAAATAAGGACTAGTTTGCAAAACATGTTCTATTTCAATTGTAAGAAAAAAGCTTGTTTTGTTTTTTTACACACACTCTATCAGATAAAAACTTGGTATAAACACATGAATGCATGTTTCAGGGAAGAACCACACTGCTTTTACAAAGAAGAGTTATATATAGTTATAGTTACATTCCCTTGCAAGTGTTTCTCTGTGCTATATATTAGGCAAACCACATAATAAATGTGTGAGCATTAAACGGATATTCTTAATTTCTTTTTTTCTTCCTTAATTGAGTTCTTTCTGTTCTAGTACTGCTTCATCCTGACCTCCTCACAAGCAGCAGTACATACAATATCAGATATAAGATCTGTATACCAAGAAAACATAGCAAAGGCAGCTGAATCTCAATAGGTGAAGCCGAGGCCATGATTTGAGTTAGAAGTTGGGTTTTTTAGGGTCAAATAATACTTCCAAATGAAAATGCCAAATATATATTTGGCATGCCACCTACAAAAGGAAATTCCCCAGATGAAGCTTATAATCAAGTAAGAATTTTTAAAATAATCAAACTAAAATAAAATAATACAACATTAATAAGAGTGACTTGGAAGGAGAGGCTAGTACATGAGCAGCTAGTTTGGGAAGGGCTTTTGGCAGAATGAAGCAAAACCACAGATGGTGATCATATACTGCATCCTGATATGATATGCTCTTGGTTCACTGAAAAGTATTCAAATAGTTATTTTCCTTTGTTGCTGCAGCTATATTAATAATGTTCACATTTATGTGCTGTAAGCATTCCTGTCTCAATTCCATAATTCAGTGTCCTCAATTAAGTCTTCCATCTAATGGCACCCTAACAGCCTTGAAAGGCTGCCACAACAGACACCACACAGTGTACCATCAAACCAATAATTAAATCAATCCAATGAACATATTAGGCTACATCACCTGTGACTCTAAGAAAATGACAGAGCTGAAAGACTTTTCACACTATAGATGTATATACATGCACATTTAAATATTTAATGTGTTGGTAGTTTTAGTAATGTCCTAGTGGTTAAAAAGCACTTGTAGTATTGGAAATTTAAAATGTGATCATGTTGGTTCATCTGACAAGTTATTAACTTATTGCTGTAACTTAAAGAATAAACAAGCCAGAGATCAGCCTTTTCAGCAAAACTCCTTCAGAGTTCCACAGCTCGAGACATATGCACTCCTCTCAAGTGCACCAAGGGTAAAATTGTTGACAGAAGGAGAAGAAGGAAGAAAAATCTTTAACTGTTTTAAACACCATATAATAATTACATTTCTGGGTATACTATTTCAAAATGCAACTCCTCTTTTTTCCTGAATGACCACAACATGACCAAGGGTTTAAGCGGAGAGAACTAAGCAACCAGTGATATGTTTCTCATGAAGCCATATTTTCTACTCAAAAATTGCTCTAAGGTTAGCAATTACTGACTTCATTAATTATCAGCTATCTTTTCCTCTCATATTCCACTGGTAACAGAAATATATGGATGAAGTGCCTTAAGATGTGCTGCTAGAAAAGGTCCTAGTTTTCCTTCACAGACATCCATGCTAGACACTGCCCACAAAAGCACTACATTCCAGACCCAGTGACAATTTTCTACTGAGAAATTGAAATGGTGTTCATGCTTCAAACACCGTGACTGTAAAATATATTAGTTCTAAATACAGCTATTAAGACAATGTACTTACTTAGGCTACTCAGTTGTCTGATTATATTTGCCAAGGAAATATTGGTGACACATTCCAACTCATTCTTGATACCTCGGGGCAGAGCTGTGTGGCACAAGTGCCTGGGGTCTATGTTCCTTTTTACCAGCGGCATTCTGAAATGTATCAGAGGACCAGCAAACCTGCAAAGAGAATAGACACAGTACTGTTAGAATTTTAATTGTCAATATTTTAATTTCAAGTGATGTCTGAAGTTAAATTGACTAAACCTAACAGATAAAAATAGCTCCATAGTACTGATGGAATTCCTTGCTCTGTAAGTACCTAAATATTTTCTTCTTTTCCAAAAGAAAGATTATTTCATTCTCTCTCTTTAAATCTTTACCTGATTCAGATTCCACTGAAGTGACAAATAATTTTTTCCAGCTTTTGTTTTTTCCTAAACCCCCCACCCCCCAAAAAAATACAGGAAAATCTCTGCAGTCCAAAACCATTAGAGAAGGATTGTGTTCTTGATGGACTACTTCCTTATTCAGGGCAAGCAAAGTCCAACAAAAAGTCCTTTTGTTATGAGGTCAAAGTCGAACTAGTTGTCGTCTATTATAGTTGAAAGGTAGATATGATTCATTAATTGTGTCATGTTACCAGCAGGAGTCACCCTTCTAACCTGAATATCACTTCTAAATCTTACATAGTCAAGGTAAGAAAAGAGAAGATGTTGCCCTTCCCCCTACACTGCTACCAACAATTATTTCAGCTAACAATGCATCTTCCAAATATGAAAGTCTTCACAGTAGACTTGTAGTGCAATAAGCTCCAGGACTCAGAAATCCAACCTGTTCACGCTTTTCAAATTCAAATGGTAAATACAGCAAAGAGTCTTTACAAGTTCTACAGACAGCATAAGAATTGTCTCAGGCTGTGAATCCCAGGCTGGTAATTTTCTGTACCCATGACACTGATTGGAAGGAGCTTCCCAGAGGGCAAGTTACATCCCTCATCTTATTAGTGCTTCTTATTAAGACCCATCTACTAAAATTCTTCTTCACAAAAAGCTGATTCCCTAAAATTCTGTCTTTTTCCATCATTTGTCATGTAACATTCTGACAAGACTCCCACTTGATATACAGAGAATAAATACATTTAGTGTTGGTGCAACTTTTTCTCCCTTCCCACTGCAGAAAAGATTACACTTTCTCCAGACCAAAGGAAAACAAGTTTTCCACAACGCAATCCATATGCAGTCCTAGTTCCTGAACCATCCAGCCTGCCTGTTTCATCTGTCCTCTGCTTAGAAGTTTTATCCCAAAATGTTGTCAAGATGCAGCCAGGGCTTTGTGTTGAGCCACAGAATGCGCTTTCCCTACAGTATATATTTAGCCACTGTTATCCTTGGTCAAAACTGAGAGGGTTTTTTTGCATAATAGGATAAGATAGAGCTGAAATTTTGCTGACCTAGAATGGCACAGTGAATTAGAAGATGCAGAGGTGACTGTAAAGGAGTACTTTCACCTCGCAGACTGCTTAGATTTCTCCTTGCCTCATTTCCTGGGAGTATATTCTTTCACTGAAGCCAGGGCTCATAGCTGAGGGACCCAGGTGGGATCCTTAAGTGGACCTGAGAAACACCTCTGTGTTTCCAGGATCTGATTGCATCTCGTTCATTGCATTTTAACATCATCTCTACCACCCTTATTTTCTTGACAGAACAATCAAAAATACTCTGTTTTTTATTTACTTTTATTTCCTAGTAATATCCCAAATCTTTCTAGTCACTAAGAACCTAAGTACTGAAAAGCTAGACTTTACACACAAACCAAATAAAATAAAAAGTACAAGTCTGAATGCTGTCTCAGATAGAAGCAAGGAAAAGTGTTCATGAACGCTTAAGTACAGGTTTGTTATCATGGTTCCCCAACAGAAAATAAAGGAACCATTCTGTCCCTGTCAAAGAAACTCAACAAATGATATGTGAGCAATGTTCTACAGAAGCAATTAAATATTAATTCCAAAGTTGAGCCCTTTCTTGATTACTGCTTTAATGACAGTGTTGCATAAATACCAAGTAGACAAGTCTTTTAAAGATGGTCCAAATGAGTATGTAAATAAACATTTTTACAGAAAAATTTCACATTATCAACATTTTCTAATATCTGAATAATGCTGCTGTGGCTGTCCTACACAAACACATAGTATAACAAGACAAAGTAGCAGTAGGAGCAGTAAGTATGCAAAAAGTGTAGTTTTCAAACAGGAATAAACTTGGAAGGGAAACAAACAACAGAAGATATAACTGACACCTTCAAAAATATGCCTAATACTTGAAAACTATGCAAAGCCTGAAGAGAGGATATTTACCAGATTACCACAGAAAGAAAAGAAGTGAGGCAACAAAGGAAAATACCACTTAAAAACATGCTTAAATCAAAGGAAAAGGCATTTCACACAATGTTTAATAAATTCTGAAACTAGTTGCCACAGGATGCTCTATACAACAAAAGTACCTGCTGGTAATTTGTCCACTACGGACCTCATATTCTTTGCAGTTTGTTGCAACCACTAGAAGATCTTGATGATTCCTTCCCAATTGTAACTAGTGATCCCAACACAGGGAGCATCAGGTGTGCAACAGCAAATGGAACTTTACTGTACTCACACAATTTCTTCATTCCTATAAAAGATATTTTTCCTAAAGTAGCTCATAAACTGAAAAAGAAAACTGAAAATCACTATCTTTATTATACAGCTTTAGAGCCGTGAAAGAGGAAAAAACAAAAACGGCATTGTTATTTTATATCCTTTAGGCAAAATGGAAAAGAAAATGCACACACCCTCCCCCCTCCCCCNACTGGGGCAGCAAAGGAAAAATTCATTCCTAGATCATGAAATCCTGTTACCATGTCACTGCCAAGTAAGCCCTGGAAAGTGTTCATAACCCCAGCCAGGCAGAAGAGAGAAGCAGCTTGTCAGTGCATAAGAGGATCCCTCGCTTGAGAGGTTACATGACACCTCCTCAGAGGTTTACAGCTCTCCTCCTGTCACACAGGTCTCCCTCCCCTCAGCTCCGCTGCTTCCCAGCTCAGAACTCAGGAAGGCAAGGCAACCCTCAAACACAACTACCTCCTCTTCCCGGCAATTCCATGCAAATCTTTGGAGGCAGCTCTTCTGAAGTGAAGTAGCACTAGTTTGCACTCAGTTAACTGGAAGTATTTTACTCCATAGTGATCCTAAAATGAAACTTCTCTTTACAAAGAGATGCCGATGCCTTTTGGAGAGCCACTATTGAAAACTCTTTTGCCCTACTTCCTATACATCCTTTGAAGCACTCTGAATCCACTTGAGAAGCCAACTCTATAATCTTCTTTGCAAAACCCTTTGCTACTTCAGTTGCACAATGGCTGGCACAAACTCATCCCCCTCACATATGCTTCGAGTATGAGCAAAGAATACAACTGTGTGTACATAACAGTTATGCCTAATGTTTTTGTTAAACTACTATGCTTTCATATGTGATTTTTCAGGAATTAGGTAAAATGCTCGAGTTGCTTTTCAATTAGTTCCTATTACTTAAAAAACTAGCAGAACAATGACACTAAAGAAAGCTAATTAAAATGTTTTCAGAAGAACAGCCTTAATGAGATTTGACCACACTTCTTACCAAAAAACCAAATTGTTGAGTGTGTTGCACAGTCCTCTTCAGCTATTAGGGGTCTTAGGCGGTGAGTGAGACTTCTCTGTCTCACACTTCTCCAGCACTGCTGGCAGCAGCTCAGAAATCTGCTCTCAGGGCACCTGTCCCCCATGCCCACAGCCTCTGGCTCCAAGCAGGACAGTGTCCCTGGCTGCTGGTGCTCAGAGAAGGCCCTGGGGAACACCAGGATAGGAAACAAACTACCAGTTTCCCTTCATCACCCTCCCATAGAAATATTTCAGAATTGCAAGATGTGTGGAGGAATGTTATGTGACTTACTAGAAGCTTGTGAAAAATCTGAGATGTCAGTAGTCACAGTAACAATTCAGGTTTTCTAATGAGTA
This sequence comes from Peucedramus taeniatus, assembly GCA_013400575.1. Lineage (NCBI taxonomy): Eukaryota > Metazoa > Chordata > Aves > Passeriformes > Fringillidae > Peucedramus > Peucedramus taeniatus. Next base: position 92,159 of record WBNO01007817.1, read on the forward strand.
CAGTAAGACAAGTAGGAATGAGAGCACAATAATAAGGTGGGGAAAATGAACTAACCTGTCCCACAGTTTAACTAAAAATTAAATTACACTTCAATTTCATTTTCAGAGGACTAGTGAAATTTCATGATCGCATGGTTTTTTTAACGAAAGTTTATTTCTGATTAGGTTACATTTCATCCTTTCTAAAACTGTCATTATTTTCTTAGCATGAATGAAAGATATTAATCTATTATTTTTTCTATAACATGTTAATAATCCAGCACTGAATGCCCTTGCTTCGATGGAGTCAAATTTATTTCCGGCCATTTCTAGAGTATATCTTTAGACCTCAGTATTACAATATTACTTGTAATTTTCCTTTAACAATGTGCAACAGCAATGCCTTTCATATGCCCCATTTAATTGATCACGTTCCAGCTGCTGGCAGAACAGACCACAGTTTCAAATGCAACAATCAATTTAACACTTCCCCCACCCATCCTAGAAAACACAAATAGAATATATGATAGATTTTATATTTCCTTACATAATCGTGTACTAACTTGCATTTATGCTATACACAAGCTAATAAAAAAAAATCAATGTGTTAACAAATCTGGTAAAATCAGAACTGTATAAGTTAAAAAACCAAACTCATTCTCCTCGCAAATTTTCTTTTAATTATATTACAAGACATCATAAGTCATACCAGTTGCAGAAAATCCAAAGATGAAGTTCTTATAATGCATACCTCTACTGTGAAAAGCAAATGTGCAGAGAATTTGTGTTCCTTGTTTTTCTGCAGCTCTCACTGCAAGATCAAGTACAAGTTTAAGAAGAAACAGACACCTACAGTTTGGTGTCCTTCAACAAAGTAGGCCACAACCACCTACTGCTGAGTCAATATAACGATTTTAAAACTCTAAAGGCAATTAACATCCCTTAAAGAATACATCTCAGAACTGACAAGATGACAACTGACATCTTAAATTGGCAATTCAACAGAAATGTGTTAAAATTTGGAGTTTTGAAATCCTTTCTGTTGCGAGCCGTGTCATAGAATGGAAAACCTTCTACTTGGAACATTTCCGTCAAATCTCAGTCTTCTGCAACTCACTTTCAAAAATTTCTTCTAACTTCAACTAACTAGGAAAAGACTTTATTGTAACTAAAAAAACATGCGAAAGAAAATAAATGTGGAATATATTACTGGAATGTGATGTTGACATAACTGCTCCTTAAGAACGAGCATATAATGAATCATTTGCATCTTAAGACCTCCTATACCAGATAGTCTAAGAAGTTGTTACACATTTATAGAATCACAGAATATCCTGAGCTGGAAGAAATCCATCTTGATCATCAAGTCTAGCTCCTGGCCCTGCACAGGATACTCCAAGAATCACACCTTGTGCCTGAGAGCGTTGTCCAAACACTTCTTGAAATCAGACAGGCTCAGTGCTGTGACCACTTCCCTGGGGAGCCTGTTCCAGTGCCCAACCATGCTTTGGGTGAGGAACCTTTTCCTGATATCCAATCTAAACCTCCCCTGACTCAGTTTCATGCTCTTTCCTCGAGTCTGGTCACTAGTCACAAGTGTCAAAAGTCAACCTAAGGAGCAATGCCTATAGACTGCACAGAATGAAAGTTGATCATTTCTTTTTTCATCAAACCACAGAGTCACCACTAAAATATTTCATATTTTATTTGTAGTCACAAATATAAAAAATGCTGTTTCCCAAGTAACAACAACAACAGTCTCTCAAAATGTTTTTTAAATATTCTGTTGCTGAACTGAAGATAAGATTATTCAGGAATAGATTAATATGTCAATGGGTCACTGAAGGCTCTAGCTCAATAAAATTGCATAAGAAAGCTTTTGATTAGCAAGACAGTAACTAACAGATTGCAAAAACCAACATACCTCATATAACTATAAAATAAATTAAAAATTATTTTGCAATATTTATTCTGTATTTAATATTGACTAACTTCTGTATTGTATTATTTGTCTGGGGCAATTAGTATTTTCCTCCTGTAAAACAATCTGTAATCATTTCAGCACATCTGTCACATCAGATAAGCAGAAATGAGAGCACAGTCACAAATATGGGTAGGACTTGAGTTCTACTCAATCTCTAAGGCATAATTACAGTGTTAAAAATTATTTTTCAGCTACTACCATCCAGTCAATTTTCTCTCAGATGTGTATCACAAGACTACAGTCTCTCCCCCATGCCTACCTGCACACACACTTGCACACTTGATGCCTTGTGAAGGCTGACCTAGAACAGAGACTAGACAGAGCTAAAGAATAAAGTAGGTATTTATTAAGAGGTCTTAAATAGATCCACCTTGGGCAGCACAACCCAAAATGGCCACAAAACGGACGAAGGTCACAGGGTCTCACACTTTTATAAGTTCTGATCTATTAGCATATTGGAGTTAATTGTCCAATTACAGCTTTAGCCCATGAAGTCCCATCCTTCCTGTTTTCTCTCTTTGGCCCACCATTGTTTATGCTCTTGGGCCTGAAATTTGGATCATTTGTCCTTGGTCCCTAGCTAGAGAAGGAATTGTTTTGTCTACCTATTCTGTAGAGAGAGCTTACTATCCCCTAATATGAAGCCTAGACTTACACACTAAAGCCGAATAGAATCTGAAAAATATAAAAGCTAAAACCTGAGGCATCATACTCATCTTTAACCACACAAAAAAATACTTGAAAATAAATATGGATTTGATCACAGACACAAACTACAGCCACATCTACTTCCTCGCCAAAATTTAAAAGTTTAATATTTATTGAGCTAAACAAATGAAAAAAAGGGCAATAACTTTTTACACTGGAAAAGAAAAAGCTGTATTTTAAGCCCTGTGTAGCTTGTGACTACCATGAATTAGTATCATAAAAGTGAAGGCAATTTGGCAAGCTATGGGTGGAAAGAAATTGAGGGATTAATAATTTGTATGCTGACTGCTAAGAGCTTTATCTGTGATAAATTAGCTTTTCAAGAAAATCTTAAATAGCCACTTGACACTGAGATGGCTCTGGTGATGGCAGTGTCAGCAGAGTTCTCAGTATGGGCAACAGTGCAAAATACGACTCCCCAGCAGCAATGCACCAAGTACAACCTCATTAACAGCAACAGCAGTGACATTTCAGAGGGGAAAGTTGACATATCTGTTCATAATTACAGGGGCTACCTCAAGTTTGAGAGGAAACACCAGCATATTTTCAGCGAGTGAAACTGCAATCTGGGTCAAGTCAATGAGCTCTGTGTAACAAAATACATCATAGCAGGCAGCAACCACTCCCCACCCTGTGAGTCCAGCCCTCAGGGCTTGCACACCATTTCCCATTCTGCTGGGGAAAATCATTTACCTTTCCACACTGGCTACAACCTGCTCTTTAACTTTGGGCTGTCCTCAGTGTCCCCACTCACTCGTCTGGAATTCCTCCCACCTGTATTTTGTTCAGGCTGCCTCTGGCCCTTTTTGTCCCATTATGCAGGGGGGAGAGGTTGTCACCATAATTTATACATTCTTCTCCTCTCCTCCCCTCCTCTCCTCTCTCCAAACCCTCATGAAAAATTTCACTCTGATGACAGAGCAAAAGCTTAAGGTATCCTAAATACAAGGAGAGAATATTCAGGTCAATATTGGTTTCTTTTTCTCAATGAAAGTGCAGAATGCAATAGGGTGAAATAAACAGCATGAGGATTTTGCAAATCTTGTCCCTATTGTTAAGCAGAATTCCCATAATGAAATGGAATTCAAATACAAACAATTCAGAGTGAACCAGCTTACTAATTGTGGCTTTTCAAGACAGGGTTCTTTTTACAAGGGTAAACTCAGCTTGATTTCACATAACTGAAGTTCTTTCCTTTGTTTTCAACTATGATTTTCCAGAATATAAATAAGTACCTACTGATTTGTCAATTTATTAAGCATCAAATGTTACTTCCTTTATTTCCCACTACCTTCCCAACAGCTTCCATCTTACTATGGTGTCTTTTGAGTCATTCCCGTCAACTTTATCAAATCTACAGCAAAAGCAAAAAAAAAAGAAAAATACAGCCATCATTACTGCAGTTGTTTTGCTAATAACTGCAAAAATATCTCTGTTCATATTAATAAAGAAGTTATTTAAATCAAATTGCTCTTGGAAAAATAAAAAAAAACATTAAAAACAAATCAGGTTCAACACTACATACTCTGAACAGCAGGACTGCTGGGGGCAATAAGGCACTAAGCCAGTTACACTTCTGGCTTACAGACAAAATTCAATGAACAAAGTTAGATGTGACACTGTTTAGCATGTCTGAAGCAAGAAACATTTCGACTTACAAATTTCTTTCACATTAGGTATGTTAAGCAAAAATAGAAATAAGAAAATTATAATCAATTTTTTTGTATAACAGCTTACTTCCAAAATACATATAACATAAACACCACAGAATACACAAAGACTAAAACTTATGATTAAAAAAACTCTCCTAGGTCTATTAAAAATTAAAATACACCGCTAAGGATTTCCAGATGTTAGATGTGAATTAATTGGTATTTAGGCTTGGATTTCCTTATTATTCTACTTCTTAGTATCTTGAAACTAAAACTTTTGTTACAGGTATGATGACCCAATCCCCTAATGACCTGTCATATTTTAAACTTACAAAACAGTAAATAATCAGAAAATGGACAGGATAGAATTGGATTCTTCAAATCCAAACCCTAAAGGCACAAAATACTAATCACCAATTTCTTTCCTTCTAATATAGCACTTAACTACAGTGAAGACTTATAAAATCAATTTTGTGAATTGTTCCCAGAAAAGATGAGAATCATTATACCCAAACCAGCAAAACCTGCAATGATAGTTTACAAAAAAAATTAAAATTAAAAAAAAAAAATGAAATTAAACAAATGTGCCCATAAATTAATGGATAAATATTTAAGTCATATGGAACCACATCTCACTTCATTGTTAAGATACTAATCTAGAAAGAAACAGTGACTTCTTGCACTTGTATTTCTATTAAGCTTTCTGAAGAAGTTAATTTAAAAAATAAAAAGCATACGCACAATATATTTGCATAAAATACACATACAGACACTTATGGCTACCTCAAAATAGAAATATTTTAAATTGTTATATGTAAGATTAGAAAAAGAGCTGCAAAATTTCTTATCAGCATTACTAAATATTATTCAGAATAGCCAGTACTCATTAATTTTCTCCTAGTGAGCTCCTGTCAGGTCATTTGATTAATAACAATTTTGGAAGTATCCTAGGTTCTAATTTAGGTACAGCCAAGAATGCTTAAATTAATTTTTGATTACAAGTTTTTCTCTTTTCCCCAAAGGCTAAAAATGTATTAATGCATAACATAGTATGGAATTTGAAATTGCTTTTTGAGACCTATGTTTTATCTGATGACATTTTTTCCCTCTGCATTAATCTAGTCTCCCTGTTAACAGTTTCTAGGTATAGTGTATAACACAAAAGCCCTATGATGGATTGCAACAAAAGATCTTTATTATAGTCTTGACAGAGACAGATAACTAATCCAGTGTTAATTTAAAATCAAAACCTTAGCACCAGAAATAAAGGTACCTTCTCTGTGGTTTAAGTATATCTTATCATATAACATGCTACCTTTGAAAATTTTCTACAATTTTCCTTGAAAATAAATATTCCATAAACAGTTACCTCTGTTACATAGTCCTTTGTCAATCCAGGATAAGACCTATTACAAGCACTCGCGAATTTTAAACAATCTTACAAAATCTACCAAATGCACAAAAAAATCAATGCCAATACACTTCTGTTGCACGGATACCACAACCCGCTTTTGAATGAACAATATTTTGTGGCAGCAAATGATAAATATTTAAGGAGAAGGTACCTGAACTCCCTGGCTGCTAAGCAAAGCAGCCTGGTGGGTACTGGGGGGATGAGGTGTTTCACCCTGGCTGCGGCGCTGAGCGGCTGCGCTCCCCATCGGCACGGTCCGGACAACTTCCAGAGCTCCTCACTGCCAGGGAGCCCCAGGCTGGGGCTCTGCTGATCGCAGCCAACACCTCCCACGCTGCCCCTTCCAAACAGGCGGGCTCTTGCACCGAGGCATTAGAATTCAACACACAGTGCCCTGCCCTAACAACAGGGCTGTCCTTACAAAGGAAACACAGACACGCTCCCAAACTGCCCTTTTTCCCCAGACACAAGCGGAGAACCCCCTGAAGGCAAGTGATTAGGAAATAATTGTTCCTTTGGTACCAAGCTACAATGGGTAAATATTAAATTATGATGTGCCAAAAATGAAAGAAATGAGTTGCTGTGCATTGGTGAGGAAAGCAAGGAAGAGGAATACAAGAGTCTGGGCGTTGTGTTGATATTACTGATGAATCTGAGAAAGAAATGACATATTAATCAAATAATAAATGATGTTGGGAATCTACAGTAGTAATTAGACCAATGTACAGAGGGCTATGACTAAGAAACATCACACAATGAAGGAGCTACTTACGCATCTTCTGTATATTAATTCAGCAGTGACACACACTATATTAACTAGTACTCCCTTACTAAACTAAGTTACAGATGTCAACAATGACTATTGGCAGCTTTTCGTGCCTCAAAACATTATTAGAGATTTGAAGAAGTGATGTTAGCACTGCAAGAGCCACAAAGGAGTCATGTATTTAAGAACAAAATCTTCCCTGCACTTTAAGCTATGACACCAACTGCCTAAATGCATTTTTATGCTTAGATACCAAACCCACAAATGACAGATTATTGGGTTGATTTTCTTTTTCACAGTTTTAAAGAAAGAATTAAGATATACCAACTATCAAGTGGGATATAAAGATGTGTAATAATCATCTTATTACTACCAGCTGAGCTTCTTTGTAGATTAATTTCTCCCCCCTTGTGAACAGTGAAATTTCTGAGAACAGGATTTGTTGCAAAAAATGTCAATGCAGAGAAAAACATGTTTCCCTGTCTACTGCCATTTGTGCTACTTAACATGTTTGAAGAGCCATGCTGCAGAAAAAAGGTATTAACATCTACAAAGAAGTTGTTTAGTTTTGAATTGAAATTTTATTAAGTATTCCACAGTCCAGAAACACTGATGATGATTTAATAATGATTTCTATTATTATAATATATAAAATATAAAAATAAATACTATTTTAATAATGATTTATACTGTGACAGGCTAGAAACAGATCATTACATCATTCACCTGATGTAACAACAGAAGTTGTTACACCAGGTAAAGTGAGTTAAAGACCTGCTAAGTAAAGACTGGAGGACCCAGATGTGCTGGTTTTCTACACAGTGAAGTGTCATTTGGAACAATCATTTTTCCATTCAAATATCATCATTTTAAATAGGGTATTTCCAGTAATTTCTTGGGTAACCTCTTACAACCAACTACATACCACACATACAAAAATATGTCAATTCTCCCTCTTTCCTCTGAGCTTTGTCTATACTTTCAGCTTACACACATTAATTCTTATTTCTCATTGTAACATTCATGTATTTATAGATGTCACACCCTTTCTGTGCTAGCAATTCTACTAACTTATAAATTTCTGTTCTTATTTAGCAGAAAAAAAATTTGAGGGGTCCAGATGAGGACCACAGAGGTGGATCAGAGGGCTGGAGCACCTCTCCTACGGAGACAGGCTGAGAGTTTGGGGTTGTTCACTCTGGAGGAGAGACTGCTCCAGGGAGACCTTACAGCACATTCCAGTACCTAAAGGTGGCTGCAAAAGAGCTGGAGAGGGACTTTTTACAAGGGCATGTAGTGATAGGAGAAGGGAGAATGGCTTTAAACAGAAGGAGTTATAGTTGAATAGATATTTAATATTTAGATTAGACATTAGGAAGAAATTCTTCACTGTGAGGGTGGTGAGGCACTGAAGCAGGTTGCCCAGAGAAGCTATGGATGCCCCATCCCTGGAAGTGTTCAAGAGCAGGCTGGATGTGGCTCTGAGACACACGGCCTAGGGGAAGCTGTGGAACTAGGCTCTCTTTAGAGATCCTCTCCAGTACAAATAATCTTATGTTCTGTGAATACTTTTAATTATGACATCATTTGTTGCTATTGCCTACTCTAAATTTGCAACTGCATAAATTCAACCTTACAAATTCTTTTTTTCCCTTCAATTAAGTTTCTTGTTGTATGTCCTCCTTTGCAGGTTGAGGTCTGAGTTCCAGACTCAAACTCCTGGTCCTTTAAGTAGCTATTCTGCAATGAAATGAGATTCTTTACAGGATGACATTTAGAACTTGCATCAGGAAGTTTTTTTCTATTAGCCTGATTTATATGACTTCCAGTGAATAAAGAAATTTTTTACACAAAATCAAGGAAACTACTCATGTGAATATTTATTAAGAAGAAATGTGACCCTTCTGTCATAACACCGATGAAAGATTATACAAAAGAATAAGTATACATTCAGCAAATTTATGTAGCAAGTAGGGATTACATGCATGAAGGTTTTAAAATGTGCTGTATTTTAATAAATTAATTTTAATATTCCATAGTTTCTGCAAGACATAATTTAAACACCTTAAAATATCTCATAAGGAAAAACTAATTTTCCGGACAAAATTAGATTCCTCTGTAATTCTGTAAGCAGCATTTAAAGTCCTTATATTTACATAAGTATTTTCCCCTAAATTTAAATACTCAAGTTAATTATAACCAGCTTTTATTTTCACTGTCCATGCCTGGGTTTGAGAAGTATTCTTGCCATGAAATGAATAAATATTGGTGAGAAAACTAATTTTTTGTGAGGATTAGAACTAATTAAAGCTAGTCTTCTCAAGGCGTTTGTGTCATGGCTGACTGTGAGCTTTAACTAAAGCTGTTCCCATAATTGGGATATCTGTAGAATGCCTTCCCTCTCTGGTTTCCTCCAGCTATTTACATGTAAACCAACACTGTCACCTTTCCATTGCCTGTAACATTTGCAAAGACATACATTTTAACAATATGTACAGGAGCTCAACAGTGTTTCAAATATCTGTTCCCTATGATGTTTCTCTTAAATCTGACAGTTACTTAAAAATATTGAGATGAAACAGGAATCAGACAAACAGACAAAGAATGACCACGTTCACTTCCTTTTCTTGACTCTAGGTTTGGAAACTTGGTTTTTAAAATTTTTGAGTTGGTTTTGTGCTATGCATCAAACAATCATTATTTAAAGCTACCAGCTTAAATAACAGAAGGCACAAACATGAAAGAAGAGCATTTTGAAATTTACAGATCCTCGTACTTTTATGATTTGGGCTTGGAAATACAAAATCCATGCAAATGAAAACTACAGTTGGCAAACTGGAGATGCCATCTCAGTTTCAAGCAGTGATAAACTAGTCCCATAGCTTTTCAAGGGAACTTTACTGGGTCAGAAGAGTGTTTTCAGTTGTGCATTCACCTTACATCAGAACTTCTTAATAGAGAGACAGTAAAAGTCCACCTTCATGGCTATGGCATCAACAGGATTAAGTCACTATGAGCAAAAAACCTACAGGTATGTATTTATCAAGGAGAAGAAGGTGTTCTCAGTCTGCAGGGAAAACATCCTGAGGCCCATTACATGTGACAATCATAGCACCTCCTATGATAAGGGAAACACTGACTTAACTCAGATCTCTGTTGGCTCCTTCAAGGGAATCAAGGGACAGCACAATGGAAAAGAAGGTTTATTCTTGATACAATACAGCAAAAAGATTAGCCCAGCCAGCCACAAGGAAGGGCACATCTAGTAAGGGAGTTAATAAAGTTGGCTTTTTCTCTCTTAACAAATATTTAGCAGAGAGTAGATAGTGAAAGAATAGGGATGAAGAAATGAGATTATCTTTAGCTGTCTCTACAGGGAGCTCTGAAAAGATAGCTTGGAATTGTTAGACTTTGAACTAGTACATATAATTATCAAGTAATAAAGATGCCTCAAAGGTAGATAATGTAAGAACTCAATAATTTCAGTAATTCCTTTTGCAATTAAGGTATGCTAACTGTAGAAAATCAGAGAATTTAGGACACAGTATTAGACCAGAACTGTATAAAATGCTACTTATCAAATATTGGTGCTGTCATCCTAATACTGGTTTCAAGCATAGGAAAAAATAGGAAATGGATGTATCTGTGAAGACACCAACATAGTTGCTTCAGCTGCCTCTGAGGACAGCAACTGCGAATCATCACAGCCAGCTCAATGCTGGAGTTCCCACAGGATGCCCAGAAATCACAAGTGCCTAAAAAGAGCCATCCATTTCATTCACTTTTTTCTCCTTTTTTAACCAAGGACATATGAAACAAATAGGAAATCAAAAAGGCCTCCATGGGCTTAGGTTAACCCTATCTACCCTCTCTGAAGCACAGGCACCAAAGGTAGGATGATTCTTGCTTCCTGAACATCCTGACGTTTGAAGAACTCACTCAAGAAATGGAAAGACTGATTAAAGGATGGACACAAGATTAAGAGGAATGAATTCATGCCTCCCTTACTGCAGTAATCAAAAGCACTAAGCCACAGAACACTTTTGTGTGAAGGCACTTGAAACCAAGCAGGCAAACAAGGAAGTAAAATCTTATCTGGAAACTGGGATGTTACCTGCAAGTGGCAGAACTTAGTTCCGGGATCTTAATCCCAGAAAATAATTATGCACTTAAAATATATATACATATACATACATATACATACATATATACATATATATATGTGTGTGTGTATGTGTGTGTATATGTATATACATATACATATATAGTCATTAGATAAAACCATTATATATATAGTCATTAGATAAAACCAGTTTCAGAATTATTGAATATTAGATATGTGTCCTTACAGTTTAATGTCCTGGTCACTTGAAAGGCATTTTCCATTTTTCCTCTATTACTTAGCTCTTTCTCCCCTAGAAATGGGAAGACATAGGTTTAAATCACCTATCTTCAGTGCTGTGCCCATATTTTTCAGTGCTAATACAGCATAACCAACCAAATGTTTTCAGTCAGAGACAGTAATGACCACTCTCAGATGAGATGAAATTGGTCATGATCTAATCCCTAAGGCCATCTTTTCAAGCTTCTCCTGGGAATAATGGAGAATTCAGGAGGCTACCCATATACCTAGAAAAATTAAGCACCTCTAAGCATGTATGGGTGACTTAAGTTAAATATCTCAATTAGGCAGGGAGGAGCTTAATATATTTATAAACATAGCATTAATCAGTCTTGGAAAATAAACAGATTTTACTGTCTGTGATGTATATATTTTGGGTAGGATATATCATGCTTAAACCAAAAATCTAATTCTATGTAATGCAAAAGACAATGCTGTACAATCCTATTTATTAACTAAACTAATCAAGCTCCACCTTAAATCTAGTTAAAACCTTGACCCTAACATTAAATGAAGTACAATTCACTCTTTCGATGACAAGAGACAATACACCAATTCCATTCTAGATTAATAATTTATATTATCTTTAAAAATTCTGTCTCTCCAACTGTACTTTTATACTTTATTATCCTTCCTGTTTTACATAACTAAAACATATTATAACTGAATTTAAATTCATTAAAACTAGGAAACAGTATGTCTCTCTGAGGGAAGACAAGTTGTGTAGTCAAGGAAGTTCAGAATACTTTGATTAACATGTGAACTTTGTTTCAAGTCAGGAGGTGTTCTTTGGATATTGATTCAGGTTATTTTATTAACTGTACAGATGAGGAGTCTGGAATTAGTATATTGAAACACCAGGCAGCAACCCACACAACTTGAAGACACCCCAGAAAAAGAATGGACGTGGAATCTAACATGGGATTCAGCATAAGGATGGGCTGTTATATGGCACAGAATACCTGAGTCACTTCTTGGATGGGAAGAGGATGGAGGCTTGGAAGTCTTCAAAAGACATGTAGATATGGCAGGGACATGGTTTAGTGATGCCCTTGGCAGTGTAAGGCTATTGATTGCACTCCATGACCTTAAAGATATTTTGAATCAAAATGATTCTATGATTCATACAAAACTTCATGGAAATATTCATCCAACAAATTCAGATAGTCTTTTTGTAAGTAAAACTAGCAAAATTAATTAATAAAAATAATATTTCTCTGTAGTAAAATTCTGATTTCAATGCTAGTACAGAATATTTTTATACCCTTAAAATTCTTAGCAACAAATTCGAAATAATAAAAAAAGCTAAATTTAATTTTTTCCAATAAATGTTATAAACAAAAATGGTAAATAAAATCCTTGCCTTACCCTATATAGCACAATAACAGATGCAATCAAATAATAACAGTCTGTTTGGTTACTCTTGGTTATTCTGCAAGATCTTCAATCAAAACCTTTATCAAAAGACCAGAAAATAACCAAGTAGGAAAGTAAAAAGCTTGTTCAAAAAATATATTACCTTTAATTCAATCTGAAATTAATGCTTCTGAATGCAACAGGTAGAAGCTAAAGCAGCCACCAAATGCCATTTATATTACTTGCAGATCAATGCTACAAGAGACATGGCTATGCACGTAATAGAGTAGATAAAGAGTTCCAACTAATAGTCTGGAGATGCTCTGCATCAGTAACCAGGAGAGAATACCACACTGGTGAGAAAACTGGTGCTGATGTTTATTCACTAAGAGAAGACAGTTTTACATTTATATATAGATGCAATGAAAGGTCCCAAAGACAAGATTTAAAAAAGAAAAGCTAACTTGGATTGGCATCATGCACATTTCTGAAAAACCACAGCAAATTCATCTGTTTTTATAATCCATAACCTCAGTTTTGTAGTCTTCCCAAGGAGCTAGATTATCCTGTGGTGAAAAATACCATCAGAACTCACTGCTGAACCCAGACTAAAAAGGCTAACAAAATTACCAGCGTTGATAATTTATATTTAACTCACATGGCAACTCCTACATGCTGGGAGTTCTATAAGAACTCAGATGATTATTGCCATGTACATGTTTAGATGAACCAAGATTGATCTTGCATGGCAACTCCTACGTGCTTGGAGTTATTTTATAAGTGTTCAGATGATCATTCCAATGTACATGAGCCAGGGGGAGGAAGCAGCACAGTAATCTGAGTATTAGAGCAACAAGAAAGGAGGTTTCAAAATTTATATCTTGATCATATACTGAACCTACTTTCCTCTAAATAACTAATCAGAAATAAACTAACCAAAAAAACAACAAAAAACCCCCAACAACAACAACAAAAAACCCCAAACAACAAAAACCCAAAAAACCCAACCAACCAAACAAAAACAATAGAAAGAAGACAACTCTGTTTTACAATTTAAGCTACATCACAAGTCCAAAGCATCTTCTTCCAATACCCAGTTTATATTGGGTTATTATCTTACTACATGGATAATATTTTCGAATATAAGAGAAAAGGAAGAAAAAAGTAACAAACAGTGACCTTGTACAAGACTTTACACTTATACCATTAAATTATCATTGTATAAATATTTGGACAACCTCATCCATAAATAAAAAGGATTAAAGTAATTGTCCAGCCCTTGTAGTCATACAGTCATTCCTAATGAAGGCTGCAAGCTTACCTAGCCATAATTAATCCCCACTACTGATATCACCCCAAAATACTACTGCTTATTGAAGAAAGAGTAGCATCTTCTCCCCAATTAAACAAAATAAGTGAATTATTATGCAACACTTGGAGCAAAACTATTGAGGATGAAGAAATTCTTGTTCCTTGTAGACCTAGTCAACATAACAACAGTAACAATTAAACAGAAAAAAAAGCTTTAGGAACAGGCTTTTCTCATTACAAAAGTAGATAATTTCACTTTGAAGGTGCTTTGCAGAGAATGTTTAATTTAAATAGTTTTCAATCACCACCTTGTTTTTTTAGAAATTTCTAATAGCCAATATTGAATGAGCAGGAAAAAAAGTTCACACACTTCTCAGAAGTCTGCATTAGACTGATACTTTTTATCTTCAAGGGGCCTCAGTTTCTTCACTGCTACTTCCAGCTTTCTCGAAGGTCACCTGTTTTTCTAAAATTAACTGCAGCTAAGAACACTGTAATATATGTTATGGAATAATTCGTGCTTATGTGAAATATATGTGTAATAAGTTGCGCCTGTTTTAAAAATTCCTTAAAAGATGGGAGGCAACTGAGAGAAAAAACTAATTAACATGTTAAAAAGACGTAGCTCCAGTGGAGACGGGCTGGAGATGGGCTCTTCCCCGGGACAGTTTGGGAACCACCCTGAGGATGATCACTCGATAAGTATCTACAATCAAGATCGCCAGGGTCGTCAAAACACGAGCATCTCAATGCCGATTCCCGAGCATCTCAATGCCGGGTTCCAGTAACTCAACATCAGCATTTATCGCTTCCCAGAAACGGCTTTGTCTAGCCCAGCACAGAGAAAAGGAGACTATCTGAATACGTGAAGACCCTCTGCCCCAGGCGGAAAAAACTGTATAAATCCAGACGGATGGAGGCAGCAGTTGTGAACAGAGGGGATCCGATGCAATAGAGGCTGGATCAGTGCTCACCCAGCGCCGACTCCGGGCTCGACGCTGTCCCTTTGATTGTGGTTATCAGAGACCGTGTCTCGGTCGCAAAATAAAAACTTTTTTTTTATTATTATTAATTCAACTGTATCATTTTATTACCTATAACAAACACCAACTCTAAAAAATCTCCTTTCAGCTTCTGGTCAGGATCACTGAAATAGTACTGAACATGTGAAGGTGGGCACCCCTGGACATCAGGCAACTACAAAGGCCATGAAGCCTGCTGAAATGGCTCCACAGGGTGAGTTCCTCAGCATGAAAGCACTCTTATCCAGAGACTTCCCCTTCACTTCAGGAAGCCCTGACATTTCCTTCAAGACAAAGTTACTCCACTCTGCACTTTTGTGCAAAAAACCCACAAGGACTCTGCCAGGACTTCTCAAAGAAGAATTGCCTACGGACAGCTGGCAGAATTTCTTGCTGGTTTGAGTCACTTTGGAGAGACCACAACTTGACAGATGAACTCTTTAATTAGCCATGTTCAACTGAGCACATTTTGAATCCCTGTTTGCTTTCCTAACTTCTCCAGACTTTCTGAGGGGAAAAGAGGCAGCAGCAAAGGCAACTTCTGTCACTCCTCCTTTCAGCCTGCTACCCTGCAGAGGTCACTCAACAAGATCTGTCTCTGTGTTGAACAAATCCAGATGCCCAGGAGACTGAAGACTGCGAGAACCCACAATGAGCAAACCATGAGTGCTCCTGTGAGAGCTTTAAAAGACTGGAAGAATCATAGACCTGAGTAAAAGCCAGGGAAAGTTTCAGGTCATCTATACTCCATTCTTCCACTACAAGGGAGGATCAATTATGCTCAAATTATTACAGGCAAATGCTCAGTTAACCCATCCTTAGAAACATCCACAGGTGTCTCAAGAAGCCTGGAAAACTTTCCCAAAGAAAGTTGTTGCAATATTTCACAAAAACTACAGGTCATCTGCATACTCGAGAACGAGTATATTTCATTATACCTTTGAATAAATATTAATGCCACAAATAAAAAATACTGGGAAAACACAAGAGAAAAGATGGAAGTGTGGTGGGGGCCGGGGGAGAGTTATCACAACAAAAATAGCTCATCTAGGGAAACAATCTAACCCCCAGAAATGTGCCTTGGTTTTGTACCTGACTCAAAGCTCCAATCACACAAGCTCTGGCAAATTTAGCTTAAGTTATCAGTGGTGTCTGTGGATGTACTGAGCTGACAATAAATGTCTACTACCCGTGTGGCAAATTAGAATTGTTACAAATATTGTACAGACAGAAATTAAATTATTAACTGGTAATGCTACTGGACTATTCACTTACATTTTCCTATTGAAAAAAGGAAGTTAACATTATACTCAGTATTCAGCAAGTATTGGATTATCATCTTTGGCTTGGTGCATACTATCTGTTAAAGAAAGCCTGATACTTCTTTTAGTATTAAAAGACACTCTTTAGAGCTGCTATACAAATTATGCATGAAGTTACTGCTTGCTCCTCTGTACTACAGATTTCCTCATGCATTAATGGAACTATGTATAAAATAAGACAATTAGAAAGTGACAATACAAAAATAAAAAGGAAAGGGAGAACTTTATCATAGAGCTCTGAAGAGCTGGCTGAATTTCAAACAAAGAACTTAGTGGGTGGGGGAGGGACCACAGAGAGTACTTATGTTATTTTCATTATTTAAACTACAAGCTTCCTGAAACTTGTTCACTGAAACGAGGATGGTTAATCTTAAGTATTCCATAAATTCCACAGATCAGCTGAAAAGTCTTCTGAGGCATGGATTAAAGAACTTTCACAAGGCATCCCTAGTTCATGCATGGGCTAACTGCTTCAAAACACCAGGCTCTAAGTCTATATAGGTAGAGACCACACTACAAATCCTTCTAGGATAATTCTAAAATGTTCAGGGTGTTAAAATTGGATAAAATTAATCCAAAGAAGGCCAAATTATTTGAGCTCCTAGTAGAGCGCACAAAACAAAGGGTAAAGAAGGAATGTTGAAAATTGTGAAGGTTCTCTTTCTGTGCTTATTATTATTTTTACTGCAGTATCATGTTGAGACACTATTTAGTGATAGATGGGGAATTACACAACTCCTGCCCTGAAAATCTCATTTTGTTTTAGAGGTCAAATCTCAAATAACTGTGGAATCCTGACCTACTGGCACTGGACTCAATACCAGAGATCAGAAGGAGGAAATGCTTATTATGCATTTGGCTGTTTTTTGGGTTTTTATTCTCATTAAGGTAAAATGCCATTTCCTTTTTTTGAACAAAAAAATTATTTTCCAATTATAGTGACAGGGATATACATTTCAAACAAAAACGTTCTGTCAAGTATATTATTCTAATGTTACTATTCTGGCTGATCTGTTCAGCTATTTGTTCCATTTTACTATTCTGGGCTTTCAACAGAAGAGCTGGAAAAAGTACACATTTGCATATTTCTACATTACCAGTGTTTCTACATTAACAGCATGTACTATACAGCTCATACTTCCAGTGCATAGCACTGAAGATATATAATTTGATACATCTCCTTGCCATTTTTTCTTTTCTTTCATTTTACATACAATTACATTTTAAAATGTGTTTTAAATGCTTAATTTTATCAAATTATTAATGCCTATGTTTCAATATTTATGGATGCATGAATAATTTAGAATACATTATTTATACTTCCAGCATTAGAACAGGAATTGAAAATTCAACGGACCTTTTACATCAATTTTTTGTCCTAAATAAAAACATTAATATACCAGGTATATTGGAAACTCTGTGGAAGGAAGCCTGGGAACAAAAAATATACAAACAGTGATAATAGAATTATGCAATAGAGAGTCTGAAGTCAAATCTAAGTAACAAACTAGCATTTCAATGACTAGCAAACAAGCTGGATTGAAATAATAGACAGGAATAAAAGGTTTCACTGCATATTGCTATTTGCCAACCATGATAGTGACACCAATTTCAACAGAAGCACCACTTGCTAACAGACATCAGAGATGAACTTGTAGAACATTCAATCGCATTAAACAACTATGTAGATGGAAAAAACCCAAACCAAATATGACATTTTTTATGTCTTTCAGATTAGAGGTTGTTTCATGGTTAGCATGACAAAACAAGCAACCATCGGCATATGGCCTCACCAGTGCTGATTACATATGGACAACCACTGCCCTGGTCCTGCTGGCCACACTATTTCTGATACAGGTCAGAGTGGTCATCTGGGCACAGCTAGCTCATGTTCATCCCCTGCTGACCAGTACCCACCCCTAGGTCCTCTTCCAGTGGGCAGCTTTCCAGCCACTCTGCCCCAGCCTGAAGTGCTGTGACCCAAGGGCGGGAGTCAGCATTTCACCTTGTGGAACCTCATACAACTGGCCTCAGCCCCTACATCCACCTTGTCCAGATCCTGCTGTAGAGCCTTCCTGCCCTCCAGCAGATCAACACTCATGCCCAAGTTGGTATCATCTGCAAATTGACTTGAGAGAGCCTTGTCCAATTCTTCAATAAAGAACTTACACTCGTGCACAAGGGTGATCTGGCTCATGCAGCCTATTAAACTTTTTAAAAAGGCTGTAAACAAAATTCCTCACTAAAGTTTTTTTGGCAAAGTAAGCACTGAGACGTAAAAGCAAAGGCTGTGGAAAAATAACTGATTAAAATAGAGGAATCAGAAGTTCAGAGTTCAGACAGCTCTCACAATGGAGGGAAGTCACTTGCACAGGGGGCTGTACTGGGAACTGTCCTGTTTAACACACTCATAAGTAACATGGGAAGGGAGAAGGAGAAAGGGATGGCAGTTCTTCAGCGAGGTGAGAAAATCTACTGATGGTACATACTACAAGGTAGTAAAGGAGTGCCTTAAAGACCAGCAAAAATGCTTATCAGTCTGAGGGTCCAGGCAAAAAAGCAGCTGGTGAAATTCAATTTAGATTAATGTAAAATGATACAGGTATGGAAAACTAATCCTGTCTTCATTTATAAAACAAGAAGCTCTGAGTAGTAACACTAAGGAGCAGAAGAGATAATTCAATGAAAGTATCAGTTTGGTGCTTGGCCATACTAAAAAGGCAAATTAGAAAATTCAAGAAGCATTATGCAAATTAGGGAATATCAAGAAGGAGTATCAAACAGAAAAAAATTTTCTATATAATTCTATAAAATTACTCTTGTTCCACACTTTAAATATCACATGAAGCTTCTGCCTTTTCCTCTCAATAGAGGGTGGAAAAGGTTCCAAGAGGGCAAGAAGGATCTATGGTATGAACTGTCTCCACACCTGGAAAGCTCAAATGCATGTATTGCTTCTGTGTGAAAAAAAAAAAAAAGTGAGTTTGGGAGCTACTGCATCAGAGACCTTCAAAATCTTTAGTGGAAACATCTTACATAAAGATTAGGTATTCATGTTTTCTTCCAAAAAAGTGAACAAATGGATAGCACAAAAAGGTAAGAGGAGACACGTTCAAAGCAAACATGGCTGTACTTCAAACAAGGAGCAGCAGCACCACGGACTTCGTGCAGGGGACACTGAATGCAAGTTCTCGTGAGGAACTCAAGGGAAGAACAGACAAACACCTATGAGAGTTCACAGCAGGTTTCTAAACAGACTAATTCCCAAGAGTTTAAAAAACCTTCAAGGTGAAAATACTCAGAAGCTGAAAGAATATTAGGGAGAATCATATGGGCTAATCCTACTCTTACTGCTCCCCAGGCATCTGCTGGTGGTGACTGTTGGAGTATGAATATTGAGCAAGATAGATTGGTGCAGATATTTGGAGGCAATTTTCCTGCAAATTAACACATGATCACATTACAAACGTTGAAGTAAGGGAGTACAATCATAGCTATAAACTTTGCAGTATCTTAAGTATTTAAAAGATAGGCACTCAAATTGCATTCTGCTGTCCTTGAATCATGCTCAGGTGGAAGCTCCCTCTCTAAAAGTTCAAACCCTTCTTGCAAGTTAGTCATTGAGCCTATGAAAGCTGGGTATGATTATTCCTACAGTAAATAGTTTATGTATAATCCCTTACTTGAACTAATAATTTCTCTGAATTTTAGGTATTTTCCTGTTTCTTGCTCTGTGTTACTCAGCCAGCAACACACAGCCAGACATAGGCAAGAAAGTCCAAGGTGGCCAATCCCATCATATGATTCTTCTTTAACCAAGTTCCAGTTGGTATCTACTGCAGGGCAATAAAACTTTAATAGAAAACTATTTCAGAACCACAAACCTCTGTATGGTTAAACACTCATTCCAGTTTCCAACCTAAGCACATGCATGCCCACTCTTACAGATACTTGCTCTTTTGCCAAAACCATCATTTATATTATGTGACTCTTCTTCCTCCAGTGTTTACCCTCTGATGTTCTTAACATGGGGGGGGGGGTGTGTCACAACTCCTTTAAACTGGTGAACATCAAATAAATCAAAAATCCTACTCCTTAGCTGCATGTATTACATTAATATAATCAAAAAATATAATAATATATATAATGATTTTATATTATAATAAACAATAAGATATTATAATATATAATTTCTGGATACAAAATTTTACATTAGGCCTTTCCACTGTTTTGTAAAATGGCACTATTTTATTTTTAGCTATTTCAGGAATACTTCATCTGATACAGACTAATAGCAGATTTGCCTTTTACAGAATTCAGATTCTGTTTTGCTTGGCAATTATTGTCTAGGTCAGTCAGGGCTTCTCAGGTTTTCTCGTGCACTCTTCTATAGATAAACATAAAAATGCTGCTTTTGACATTTGCACTTTCTATTACATTTCACCCTAATCAATTCAGTCTTCAATCTTTCACCATTTAATGAGGCTTTTCAGTTTCTCATCAACAGCTGTTGAGATGAGAACATCAACAATTCCCATTTTCTGTCTACTCATTAAGACTGGTATCTCCAAGAGACTTACAACAGGAGACAAGAAAATAATACAGAAAAACAGAGGCACAAATTTTAGCATTAGTATTGCTGGTATCTGTTCAGGTAGGTATTTGACAAGAAGTTACAAGAAGAGTTTTGATGGATGATAATGAAGTCATTTTACAGATTAATGAATATCATTAACAGCAACATGAAAAGCAGCCCAGTTCTGTATGACTGTGCATGCAAATTCCACTTGGAGAGTTTTCTTTAAAGATGCACTGCCCATACTGTAATATACAGTGTACTGAAAACCTTTTAAAAGGTTTTGGTTTTTCTTCACTTGTGTTTCTTTCTCATTAAAGATACACTCATTAGGAATCAAAGATAGGGCTGCTTTCAGAATGTTTACATGAATTTTTTATATAACTGAAAAATTGAATATTTTATTCTCTACCTACAGAACTATCAAAAATAACAAATGTGCCTTAAGTATCTCACTGAATTAATTGCACCAGTTTTTAACTGCTCTTGTTAAAGTGCATCCAAGTGTCATATACATAATAAAAAGGCCTGCACTAAGGGACACAGCACAAGAAAATAGCTGGCTGGTTCTAGAGATTGAACTCACAGGCTCCAGTAGGTACCTTAATTGTTTAAATCCTGTATGTACATCTTTAGGTATAGAAAAACAGTATTCACAACACTCAGTATCCTGAGAAGAGCAAATACCTTCAACTAGAAGAAAGAAAAATGTGTTTCTGAAATTGCACCTCTTATCTTTTTAGATACCCAAGCTACACTAGAAGTAAGCACCTCAAATTATGTTAAACATTTTCAACATTAATGTTACTCTACATTAACAACTGGAAAATTAATGTATTGTGTGGAAAGATATTTTCTAGTCCAGAAAACATTTCCAGTATAAAACATAAATCTATCACCTCAAAAACTATGTCATTTATCATGATAAATTTTATTTTTATTTTTTTTTACACATAAAATTAATTTTATGTGTAATGCAGTGATGACAGAAGATGTCAATAATAACTTCTATAGCATCATACTTTCTTAAATACTTTTTTAACATATGATGAACATAAAGATTATTATATACTCATGCTCAAGCAGTTTCTAAAATGTTGAAGTTCCATTTATTTTAATTCACTCTCTAATCTCCCCTGCCCTAGTGGATTATCCCACAGCAAGGCATATCTCAACAAAATCATATGCTTTCAAGACTTCTGACAATTTCTGTGCTTACTTCTGCCTTAAGTCAGGGTTACACATATACTGTATGTAGAATTGCATATAAAGAGATTTCTACCACCTCTCTTTCCCCTCAGAAAGAAAAACATATGGAGCTTACTATCACAGGCAAAAGCAACTTTTCACCATAAATTAATTTTTAAACCTTATGAAAACAAAACAATGCAGGATAATGAAAGCTGTACTGTTACAACTATAGGGCATTCTCCAGTTCTACCACACAGAATATATATACTCATAGAAATGCAAGTGTAGAGACACACACAAGAAAAACCAACTGAAAGACAGAGTGCTTGTCACAACACAGGAATATGCTTGTGAATTGAAGCCATTAATACACAGGATAGGTTTGAGAATCCTGTGGTCAGTTTTCTGCCACTCACACTTTCCCAGAATTCTAGAGCTTTGTCTATACTTGAATTATATAAAAAAAAAAAAACAAAAAACAAAACAAAACAAAACAAAAAAAACCAAACAAACAAAAAAAAAAACCCACAAAACAAACCAAACAAGACCATCCATCCAAAACAAGCAACCCTGAACTATTATTCACTTTACTTCCCGAAGTTCAGCTCTGTTACAGGTGAGTGCCAAGACACTTTGCTGGTAGGAAGTAAAAACAGCTTCAATCATTCAGTTTTATCACTCCATCTATTAACAACATTTCTCAGTGGTAGTACTAGATTTGAAACAAAAAACCAAACAAACCACCAACCAAGTATAGATCAAGGCACGGAGAAAATATTTTTGATTTGTGACTTGTGCAGGCATACCCTGTGAAAATAAATCTGCCTTAATCCTCTTGCCTGAAAAAATCTGAAAGTTCTTTCCAAGCACCTTAAAAATGCAGTCTCTTTAATAACTTTAAATTGCATTAGCAGTGAAAGCAGCACTGTGCAATGAACATTTCAACCAATTTGTCTTCAGTATTCTCTGTATATCTACAAGATTCATGAAAAAGGAATAGAAGTTTGCATCTGATAAGCTGTTTCTACAGATAAAGTGAACTTTTTGTTTAGGAAGCTACTCCTTCCACAAACATGCTGGGAGCTTTCTGCAGAGCAACTTTCCGAAAAATTCTGGCAAAGAAACACCAGCTGACTCTGAGGAGGAAAGACAGTGGACATTATGAAGATGATCCCTCCTAGAAGCAAGACCCAAGTGACACAGTTTGCCAAAGAACTTTGTTGTTCTTAAGACCTAAACTTATTTTAAGGCTACAGAAATGGCATTTTGGTCATGTGTTTGATCAACTGAGAACACAGAATGATCTCACACCTAACACAAGAAGTGTTATCTTTATTACAATAAAATATCTTAAATTAGATTAATTTATCTTTGAGACAAGCTCAGAATTTTTAATTAAACCATTCCAATAATCCTGGGCAACATATGTATTTGGAAAGAGTTTTGCAGAAATTCTGGACTCAATCATATACTTCTCACTATCAACTAATAATAGAATTATCATGGTATTATGTAATATCAAGACCAGAATACATAGTGAACTAGCAATGAAAATGATTTTTTCCAACACAAACAATGTATCTCTCTCTTGATTTTTCATGGCACTCTTCAAACTGACTCCAGTGGAAGAAATACTTTCAAGAACAGGGACTCACACTTAATGGTACATGTTCCTTCTTGAGTACAGTCCTTGAGTTTTACTTAACCCAACACAGAACTGAAGTTTTAGACTGTGGTTTCCATTGCCTACTTAACATCAAAAAAACCCCAACCAACATTACAACAAAACAGCTCAGAAAACTGTATCTTAAAATGTGGATTCTGAACACTGATACAGAAAGATCACCTACCTTTATTAGTTGACTGTAGGCAGATGCACCAACAGAAAAAGATTCACAATTATAAAAGGCCATTTCACTCTTTCCTTGGGTGATGTTACCAAGATAAAACATGATTATAAGCCAAGTCTAAAGAACTGAGTTGCAGTTACATAACCTTAAAGGCAAATAAAGATTAGAATTTGTGAAGCGAAAAACCCCTACCATTTTTAAGCCTTCTAGAAATGAATAGACTTTAGAAAAGTAGTATTTCCTTTCCTCTCAAAGTTGTTCCCATCACTAGAAGGCAGCAGCATCAGTCACACTCCACTTACTCTCTTCTGCTGCTGATTCTCATGTCTAAAATTTTTCTAATACAGTAGTATCTACCAGCATAACCTGAAGGGTAGGTCAGTGGACTGCTTTACAACCTAGGTGCCAATTCTGCTAAACAAAATTTTTAGAACAGGAACAGACACCAGAACTGTAGTCATAAATATGCACAGAATTCTTAGTGTGATTACTGTTATCATGCTAAGCAGCCTGAGTAAAAACAAGTAGAATAGTTACACTGTATTTTTTTTAAAAGACAAGGAAATATACAAGGGTTTTATTAAAAAAAAAAAAGTTTCAAATGTCACAGCTAAATTAGCAGATATAAACCAGCTTTTTAAATTGCTACTTTAAAGAAAAATCAGTTGAAATAATAAGCTTGCCATAGAATACACAACACAAATAATGGAAGAGAGAAGGCTGTATGTCTTTTTCAAAGTTATGTAATGCACTTACTCAATATTGCAATACAGTCCCTAGACTGGTTTAGATTGAGTTTATCAGCTCAATTCTATTAACATAATGTCATGATGAAAATCAGGAAAGAAAAATCTATAATGTATATCTTTTTAAGATCCACTCTATGAAATAAGATACATTTACCATGTCACCCAAAAATATGAAATATGCACTCCAGAGAATAAATGCTGAAGTTTGCTTTTGGCATCTTTATAGAAAATTAATTACCTTTTTCTTCCTGCTCTCCTTTTAGCAAAGGAGAGCTGAAAACTTCAAATAGCCAAAACAGGTATTATTTAAATACAAAGAAAATTTATATGATGTGAGATCCCAAATATCATATGAAAATAAAATCTCATGCCCTATTACAATGTCTGAAAATAAGTCTCTCAACGAGAAATAAGAGCTCACAGATTCCTATCCTGTGGAACTCCCAATCCTACAAAGTCATCTAAAAAAGAATATTTTTGGAGTTCTACTTTATCAAAATAATTTGCAGTAACGGGACCAAAAGTCAAATGGATGTAAACATATTAAAGACAGAATAAATTTTTTAAAATAATCAATCCTGCAATTAATAGTCTACGTTTTCTACATACAAGACATTAATGACAATGCAATGGGTTTTGTTTTAGTGCTAAAAAATTGGGAGTGGGAAGATTGTACTCTGTGGTCCTGAGTTCCTAGGTAGCATCAGTTCTCACTCTAATTTTTACTTTCTAACTGATGAATGACTAGTCTGCAATTTTGCTCTATTTTATCAAAATTATCCCAAGCCCCCATAGTTAGGTCCATTGGGGGTTGTTTTTGTTTTGTTTCATGCACTTTTGTGGAGGGGGGGGAAGTGGAGTTGTTTGGGGTTTCGGTCTTGTTGGTTATTTGGAGTCTTTTTTTCCATTTAGTTTCATTTGTCTGTTGTTTGGGGTTTTTTTTCTCCCCCAAAAAGAGCTTTTTAACATCACTATATGTTGTGCAGAACCCTTCTTTCCACTATTTTAAGGTCTTCTGCAGAAAAACAGTCACGTGCTCTCAAAATATCCAGTTCAGGATCCCCCTTTTTTTCCCCACTAAAATACTGCATGGGGGGGCAGGAGGGTTGGTGGTTGGGAAGGTGCTGAAGGACCATCTGTACTTTATACCTGAGTGAATCTGTACATTTCAGTGTATAACACATAGCTTTATTAAAGCCCTAGAAGCAAGATCAAACAAAACCATGCTGTCAATTCCACCAGTGGTCTCAGCCACCTTGTAGGTAGGTATTTATTACAGGGAACAATGTCATCTTCTTCCTACTATGCATAGCTCTCAGCTGCTCATCTCTTCTTCCAATCATTCAGCACAATAAATTAAAAATCAGAACTGAAAAGCCAAACCAACCCACAAATAAAACACCTCTGTAGAGAAAGGCAAAATCCATGTATTTCAAATCATTATGCTTCTCTAAGGAATTTCAATCAACTAAAAATCCAGCCATTCATCTAGAATTAAATAACTCATTCAGGCTGAACAGTATGAGTTTTATATCTACTATTCTGTGAGTATAAAAATCAGAAACACAACTATTGCCTTTGGACTAGGCAGGAGTTCAGCTTTTTCACAGCAGATTACTTCTCCTTACAAACCTACAACATTGTCAGTACAGGGGCACTATAAAAATTCTTAGTTTCTGTATTAGTGTCTTTTTAGAAAAAATTTAGAAACCCCCCAGGATTGCAGGTAAATTACAGATAACTATTCACATTCTGTGTGCTGAAATATGTACGCCCTACTCTGCCTTCCAATCCTACCATTGCATATAAATGTCACAGAAGTGCTTTGTGCAACACACTACAATAGTTTCCTTGTACATGCAATTTTGCTCACTTCAGGTCTTCAACTCATTTGCTGATTCTCAAAAGAAGCCAAACAACACTGATTTAAAAATTTAGTTTTCTGATTCCTCCATTACTATATTTAATGAAGATTAAAGTGAAACCACTTTTACTGGAACATAAACTATTCTTCCAAGCAGCTGGCAAATTTAGCTTCTTTATGGCCCCAGATGATGCCAAACCAGTATCTAAGTATTTCACTTGATATTATTAACATGGAGAGAATGCATTTACAATCTGTTTAAACAACAGTTTGGGATAATGGCTTTTCATTTTCCTTTTAATTTTTTTGGAGTTATGTAACCCATTCTTAGAATGGGAAGTTTCAAAAACACCTTTGGTGGGGACAGAAAATGGAAAGAAAAAAAGGGTATTATTTGTTAGTGGGGGTTTTTGTTGGTTTGTTTTAGGGGGTCATTTCCCTTTTTATTATTCCAACAGCTTCTGTTCGTCTGTCTTGAGAACGATAAATGTGATAAAAGATACAATTATTTAATTTCCCTTTGTCCATATCCTTATAACCCATTGGTTTAGGTTTGTTAATAATAAATTCAATTAAAGTCTCTAACTCTAGCCTGTTTTTGCCCATGACAATATTTGGTGAGCGATCTTTTCCAGCTCTTAAGTCATGAATCCTTCATTATATTTTCCCTCCCCTGTCCAGCTGCAGAGGGGAGTGAGAGAGAGGCTTTGGTGGGTGCCTGGCATCCAGCCAGGGTCAAGGCGCTACATCCATATTTCTCTCTTCATCTTACTTCCTCATGTATTCTCTTTTTTGTCCCCTTTTTTTTTTTTGTTTTTGTTTTTGTTTTTTTTGTTGAGTAACTGTTTCTTCTCTGCATTCAATTCTGCTTTGGCATTTTGGATCTCTGACTCTTCCTTCATCCAGTCACCAAAATGCTACGTGTTGCTGGGTGAAGAGAATGCATTACTTCACCCAGTGTGCCAGAGGCACAGAAAAGAGGTTTAGATCTGTGATCAGTCGTAAGTGTTTCTGCAGCCAACATTAGAACTAAGACAAAAAAAGTAGAGAGGAAATAATTTTTTTGAAACACCCATTGCTTTCCCATGGGCAACATTTTCTGTGTATATACATTAAGAGCTTACCTTTCTAAACCACTCTATTTTTTCCCATGTTCTCTATCTGTTTAAACTAGGCTCAAAACCTTAAGATAAACTAATATTTGGCACAATGTAAATTGCCTAAAGTTGTATTTATTAAAGTTATTTATATATTCATTTTTATTGTACTGAATGATTCTTTATGATCCCTCTTTTGTTTATTGAGATAAAAAGATGAGTAATTCCTAAATACTTTTAATTACTGGGATGGGGAGAGTAAGTCTTGACTTTACATAACCTGACAGAATTCTACATAACTTATGACATTTCAAATGTATTTTAGCAATTGCTACTGCTACTACATATCATACAGAAATCAGAATTATATGTTATATATAGAGGAACACGTGCCAAGACATACAAACTGTGCTTTTCAAGATTTCAATCAAGCCACTGACAGTACTTGTTTGAAACTAAAGTAGGCAGAACTATAATTAGTTATAAATGTGAAAAATATTTTTTCAGTCTTTCACTTCAAAACTGTATGTATTATTATGATACATTAATTACAGTAAAACCAGTAAATTTAGACCAATGTACAAGTGTGTGCGTAACTACACATGGAGTCACTCCGTGAAGTAATTATAATTTCATTGGCTGCATGGTTTTATGTCAGCTTCTGCAAACACAGAATCCTAAAATGCACACAACCTGAGACCACCCACCATTCCAGAAGATGATGTGTTGCAACATAATTTT
>WBNO01007820.1:0-49688 GCA_013400575.1 Peucedramus taeniatus
TATTCTATTCTATTCATATATATATGAAGTGATGCTAAAAGCATTAACAGTCTAGAGACACAAATAATTTCAGAGTGTTCTAATTAGTCAGCAGCTCTAACGATGCCCAGAGTGGCCCAGCTCAGCATTCCATGGACAGGGGGCCATGGAATGACATCACCACTCAGAATTCTGGCATCACTGACAGCACAGAGTGAGTTAATGAGTAATTAATTAGTGCCTTGGCCGATGGGGCTGTTCCCAGCAGAGGGCACTCGGGCCCCACATCCCAAAAACTGCTGGAGAAACGAGAGCTGGAGATGGGAAAGGGGAGCTGGAGATGGGAAAGGGGAGCTGGAGATGGGCTCTGGGAAAGGGCAGCTGGTGCCTGCTGCACTCAAGGTTAGCCCTGAATCACCATTTTAATTCATTTTAAAGCTGTTAACTGCTGCTTGTGCAAAAGCTGATAAATACTGAATGGTTCTGTTCCAAGGGTTTCCTCACTGCCAGGGGATTTTGGAGCTGGACAATGGGATAATTCTGCCAGCCCTGTGCAGGTAAACACTGCCCTCTGTAGTTCTCTCCCCTCCCTCGGGTGTGCCCCAGTGTGAGACATTTGTGCCCCTCACTGGCAGCCAAATCCTTCCACCAAAGGCTGCTTTGTCTCCAGTCAATCCTCCTTTCCCATGGAGAGGAAACATTTTGCTGCCTTTTCCCAGTGGTTTAATCAGTTTTAGTCTCCTGCCCAGAGCCTGGGCTCCAGTCCTGCCCAGTCAGGTGTCCCAGCTTTGACTCTGCACCATGGGTAATCCTGAGCTCACACCTAAAACCAGACACTGCAAACAACATGCCATTAAAATCTGATTTCAGCTTTAAACAAATTCAAATTGAAGTGGATTATTTCAGAAAGCCCTTCCAAATGGGAATCTGAACAGAAATTATAGAAGGGAATCAGTAATTATGACTTTCTAGGAAGTGATTTATCCTAGGTGGCAGTGATGCAGTTAAAGGCAAATAACAGTTTACTCCTAATGGTTCTGTCATGGGAACAAGAAACTACTCTGAAGTCTGTTCTGTGGCACAAAAATGCCACAAAGATGACAAAGAGCATTGGGATGGCTTCTCCTCAATAAACCTCTGATGGGCCAGAGGCACTGGGGACATTGCTGAAGGCCTGCTATTAGAACAGCACAAAGGTCATGGAGATATTCAAACTTTCAACTGCATTTCTGCTTCCACTTCCACTTCCCACTGCAGTTAGTTTAGATGTGAGTATATGTGGATGAGGTGCAGAGGTAAACAATGACTCTGAGCTCCTGCAGAGCTGGCAGAGCAGCCTGGGCAGCCCCAGGAGCCGGGTCCCTGTGCCCACCTGTGATTTTGCCGTTGGCCTCGGAGGGCGGCTGCCAGTTGACGATGATGGTGCGGGGCTTGCCCTCCTTGCTCACCACGGTCACGTCCTTGGGGGGTGAGGTTGGCACTGAAACACAAACCAGAGTGTCAGCAAGGCCTGCTCTGGCACACCAAGGAACAACCAACCACCTCAGGGCCTGGATCTCCATCTAATGTGCAGTGCAATTATATTTGGGTTATTATGTACATTTGGGTTATTATGTGTATTTGGGTTATTCTCTTTACTGTTATAAATCCCCCCCTCCTGTGGTGTGTCACTGATTTACCCCCTCACTGGCAATGCCATGCAGTGTCAGTGCCTCCCTCCCATATGAAGCTCCCCCTTTCCAGAGCAATTCTGACACCAGATGTGATCAATGACTGAGCATCCTCAAAGAACTGGGCAACTGGGGCCAGTGACTTCTCACCTGAATTTCTTCAGACATCAGAAAAATCCCCCAAACTTGTGAAAGATACATTCTATAAAGGCAGGCATCTGAAATGTCTCCCTGTTTATGGTGGGACTCAGACCCAGAAGTGCCCATTTTTCACTTAAATCCCAATCAGCAAAGTAAACCCACCAGCAACTCAGAACTGTACCAGTCTGGAATGGTTTGGGTTGGAAGGGACCTCAAAGCCCATCCAGTGCCACCCCCTGCCATGGCAGGGACACCTTCCACTATCCCAGGGTGCTCCAAACGCTGTCCAGCCTGGCCCTGGGCACTGCCAGGGATGCAGGGGCAGCCACAGCTGCTCTGGGGAACAACCTCTGGGCAAAGCTGTAATGGCTGATTGAGCTCCTGGAGAATGATTTGTAGTTTGGAAGGCATCTGCACCTCAGAGGATTTCAAATGCAGAAGGATTTGCTGAACACAACTGGCCAACCTTTTCCCTTGGGTTGCCAGAGAGCAGCACTGAGGGAAAGAAAGGAGGGGAGAGTTTTCCTTCTCCCATCAGCCTCTCCTGCCAAAAAATCAGGAAACAGCACAAATGGCTCCAGCAGAAACTGAAATCCTCGCTGTGAGCTGGAGCCTCCAGAGGGCACTGACCATCCCTGCAGTGCCACATCCTGAAAGGCAGGAGGCTCCTGAGGGGGCAGCCTGCAGTAAATCCACCCTGGCTGTTTAATGCAACCACAGTAGCATGGAATGGTCTGCATTTCCAGAGCTTTATGTAGGTGACCTACCAGAAATCCATCCATAAATGCTCTGGGATGGCCACCAATTATCCCTGTGATGAAGAGCAGGAAACCAGGGACAGCCAAAGCCCAGGAGTTACTGTAACTATTTCCCCAAATATGTAAAAACAGGATTCAGAGGAAACATAAACAGAAAATCAGGAGTAGCCCACAGGAGATCAGGAATACACAGACAATGCAGAGCCCAGAATTCCTTATTTTCCTTTTAGTAGCAAGTCCTACACAACTACTCAGGAGTATCCCAAAATAATGAGCCACTCACTCAGGAATTTGGCCAGTATTATAAATCACAAGATCCATTATTAGAAAATATATTTAGCTTTTTTTTTTAATTTATGTTTTAAGTTTTCCCCTTAGTTCCTCAGCTTTTGGGTCGTATTTGTAAATATTCCTTACAACCACTTCAACCTGAGCCTTCCTCTTTAAATGCACTGAGCCCTCCTGCATTGTGCCCTTGCTCAGGGGGCTTTGTGTCAAATTCTCTTTAAAAAAAAGCTTTATTTGTGCAGCTTTTACAGTCCCTGCACTCAGAGCAGAGTTATGGCTGAGGATTGAACATGTGTCAGCAGAAACACCAAATGGAGTGTTTAATATGGGCTGGGAAAGGAGCCCCAGCCCAGAGCTGGCCCCACATCATGGAATTCCCACCCAAAACCACGACAATGTTTTCAAAAGCAACTGAAGCTCACTGGGATTTCAGAGTAAGTTCAGAAAGTTCAGATTTTATCTTGGGTTTGCTTTTTCTTAAGCAGAAATGACAGAATTTCTATGATAGAATATCTGGAAAATCTCACTAATTCTTTGCATGTTGGATTTTTTGGTGGTATTTTAATTTAGAAGGAGAATTTTGGGCTCATTTGGACAGGTTTCTTGTCCTCCACAGTCCATCTAAAGAGAACCCTATGCATAATAAGCAGTAAATTTAATTGCCCAAAGTTCATTTAACACTGCAGGGTAAGAACAGCTAATGAGGGGCAGCTCAGGGAGAGGGCCTGGCCCTCACAGTCACTCCCTGGGCCTGAGTTTCCCCTGGCAGCTACAAACCATCCTCTGTTCTGCACAGAACAGGAATTTAGAGCTCATTTGGATGTCTTAATGCCTGCTGTGATTTTTTTGTCTTCATTTGCCTCATGCACCTTCTCACTCTGTAACAATTATCATCCCATTTACAGCAAATTTTAATTATTATTTGCTGAAGTGTTTTCTTTGTATTTGCTGTTAAGGTGCTTTTTGTGAGACTTTCTTCTCTCCTGCCCATGAAGTGTGGTACATTATTCATGACTCCTCTGTAATTTGATGTAAATTCTCCTGCAATCATCCCTTGCAATTTTCAAGTATGTTGTTATTTTTTAATCAGAATTTCTGGCTGAACTATTCAGACCCCCCCAGCAAGTGTTAATCAGCAGAACCATTTCAGGTGGAGGCTTCTTTAGGGATATCCCAGGAGTACCTAATTCAAAGGTTGTCCCATGTGCTGTCATGCTCCAGGTGCTGGATCTCCTGCCCTTGGTCACCATCACCGAGAACTCGTAGAGGGTGTTTGGCTTCAGCCCCGTCACCAGATAGCTCAGAGTGGTGGCATTTGCAGTCTGAAAGGGAAAGCAGGGTGAGCATTCCCAAAGCACAGCCCTCAGACAGCCCCAGCCCCCTGTTCCCAGCATTTCCATAACCACAGTCATTAATTAGGGCTGGTTCTTCTCTGGCGTGCAAATTCATTAATCAAATATCAACGTTTATCCTCCACTAGAAATTCTGCAATCAGTAGGAGCACTTAGCAGCAGCCAATTAGAAATGAAAAAACACAATACAAGGGCCAGGGCCCACTTGTTCTGCAGTGGTTAAACCCCTGTTTACCTGGGGGTTCGTTTACAGCATTTCATTAACTCTTCTGGCTGGGGAAAACAAAAAGCACAGCAAGGAACAGTCCTGCTTGGAACCTGGAGCTGCCTCCCAGATCCCTGCTGGAATTTCCAGAACAACCTTAAATGTAAAGAACAATCAACTAAAGACACACTTGTGAGACTTGAAAAGAATGAAGTTTTACTAAGATGTAGATTCTTTTCAGAAAAAAAAAAAAAAGTTATTTAGGATCACACAAGGAAACGACATGTGGGTCACAGTGGAATTGGTAATTCAGCATTTATAAAGATCTGGCATCTGTTATAAATGGCTTCAGCACCAACAGAATGCACTGGAGGCCCATGGAAAAGAGGGAAAGCTGTATTTACAGATTTGTATATTCCTCACCTTGACCTGCAGTGGTGTAAACACAGAATTAAAGAGTTGTTTCAGGATCTGACAGGGCCATACAACAACTGGAACAGCCATTGCCTCCAGAAACCACTGATTTAACCAGTGCAGCTGATTTATTGCCAAGGTAAAGGCACCTTTCCTGAAGGCTCCAGCAGAGACAAAGAAACCCTGAGATCTCCAATATGTCCAATATCTCCATTTCCTTTTTCTTCAAGGGATGGAAGTTGAGGAAATGGTGATCCAAGGGATGGCAGGGATTTGTGCCCAGGGCTTTGCTGGCTGTGGCCAGACAATAAAGACTCATAAAATGAATTAAAATTAAACCCTCCATTGGCTTTAAGCCTCTCCTTGGTGAGGCTCAGTGCAGTTTGGAGTGGGTGGGACTGTGGCTGAGGGCCTGTGGTACAGCTGGAAGGGGCACAGCTGGAAGGGGCACAGCTGGAAGGGGCACAGCTGGAAGGGGCACAGCTCCCTGGGGAAGGCAGGCCTCACTGGGAGGGATGGAATGACAAGTCCAAAGCAGGAATCTTTTTCCTCCATCTGGCATTCTCAGCTGCCTTACCCCAAAAAGCTCTTCCTCTCTGGGATGCTGGAATTCCCAGCAGTATTTAAGCATTCCAGTATTTGTATTGTTTGATGGGGCAGCTGGGCTCCTTTTGCAGGTGAAAGTTCTGGTTTCCATCTCTGGCTTTGAGTCTTGGGATCTTTTAGTTTCCCTGTGCATCCCACTGAGTGTAAATGACACACCTGAGCCCCCCTGAAGTGTCAGACTCCACAATTTAACAGCACTTTATTGTTTTCAAAATCCCAGCCTATCCCACAGTACCAAACCCTGCTAGAAATAAACTCCATAAATATTACCCTGAACAATTTGTTTCTCTTTTATGCAGTCCTAAAAGATCCAACCTTTGACATTTTCATTGATTCCTGATGGATCCCAGGTAGCTGCAGGACAACCCCACACACCAACAAGAGGGCTTTGGAAAACTGCTCCATTGTTACAGCTTTGTAAGCTGTGAGTTTTACAGTGCTTCACTAATAAGGTAAAAATGGAGCTCTATTTCTCTCTTTATAAGGTCTTTTAAGGATAAACTGTCTAATTAAGATATGAGACTTAAATTATTTTTACTTTTAACTTAACTAACTACTTGTGCTGTGCAATGTGGATTTTTTTATCTAATTACACAATACTACTCAAATTCATGAAGAAGAAGGTGAAGAAGGACTGGCTTCTGTTCTAAAGCTTCCATCTTGTTTTATATATAAATTAATATATTCTAAAACTTTCAAGTCTAAGGTTTCTACTATGTGATATTACACACTTCTATTTAAACTATACACTCATAATTCTAGTTCTGTCATTCAATTTTGGAAGTTTTTTCTATGGCTTCAGGTTAAATGTAGTGTTCTTTTGGGGGTGAGTGTCTGACAGCATAGAAAGACTGAAATTCTCAGGAACCAGGGTTCTAACACTCCGTGTTAGTGCAGAGACACAGCTCAAAGCACAGGAGCTGCATCCCTTCTGTTCCTGGGTTTCCAGGCTCAGACTGCTGCAATCCTGCACTGAGGACTGAAATCCTTGTTTTCCTCAGTTTCCTGCACAGTGTTGGAGGGGCTGTGTGTTGGGAGCACAGGGCAGGAAGAGAACATCTCAGTGAATGGTCTCAACACCCAATTTAGGGATTGTGGGAAATGGATTTGTAGAGAATTCTCAAAGCCTGACAGAAGGCTCACACAGTCAGCATCTGTATGCAAACCTTGAGATAAGAAATGCTGACTTAGAAATGCCATGGAATAGGACAGACATTGTTGAGAGAGAAATGGAACTGGAAACAAGTTTCAAAGGATGGCCTTGCAAATAAGACTGGATACTTTGGAGAAACAGAACTATGAAAGATGCATTGTAGATGATTGGCTTTAAGGCCTTTACAGCATGGTGTGACAAAAGCTGATGGGCCAAGAATTGCTTATAATGTAATTAGGAAATAGTTGGCTTCTGA
This sequence comes from Peucedramus taeniatus, assembly GCA_013400575.1. Classification (NCBI taxonomy): domain Eukaryota; kingdom Metazoa; phylum Chordata; class Aves; order Passeriformes; family Fringillidae; genus Peucedramus; species Peucedramus taeniatus. Next base: position 6,823 of record WBNO01007820.1, read on the forward strand.
TTGTGATGGTGTGAATTATAACATCTGTATTGTCCCACCCTTCTCATGAGACTGAAAATGGAATAAAAGTTCTTAAAACACCTCTCAGCTGCCCCATCTCTGGGGGTCAGAAAAGGGCTTAATCCAACAAGGGATGAGAGGGAGAATGAAACCCCACTGAGCTGAGCAGATGCAGCTCTGGATGCTACAGAGGTGACACAGGAATTCTGTCCCCAAGAATGGGGACACTCCAAAGCCTCTGGATGCAGAGCAGGAGCTGCAGAGGGGCCAGGGCAAGCACTGCACTCCCTGCAGTGAGGTTCTCATCCTCACTGAGACCCAGCACTCCCTGCAAGGGGTCTGACCTTCCAAAAAATATCCAACAGCATAGGAGAGGAGTTCCAACAGAAACAAGGGGAGGAAAGCAGGATGTGGGTTCTCCAGACGCCACAGGATACGCATGATTGGAGCAAATACCTCAAATTTCTCTCCTTCAGGCAAATCCTTTCTACATTTTTGAGTAATTTTAAGTGATATTCCATCACTCCATGTTGGTTTTGGTCATAGTAAAACTTGTTGCCACTGACCACCAGCATTGGAACAGCAGGAATAGTAAATTTACTATTTTATTCTATCTTCTATTTAATTTCATTCTTTTAAGCAATTAGCTAATGAAACAACAGCTTCATTTAAACCACTCCTGAGACATCCCCTGCACATGGCTCAGGAATGTGGCTCAGAAGTAACTTTCCTTTAGAGGAGGAATACATACATATTTACATCTTTTCATTTCAGTAAAGAAAAGATCTGGATTATAACAAGCTGGCTCTGCAGGAGCATAAAGGGAGCTCCACTGGCTGGGTATTTTAACAACCAGTTCCTCTGAGTCTCACTACAAATGTGAAATTAGCAGTCAGCAGCTTTGAGCCCTCCAGGTAACTCTGAAAATTAATAAAAAATTCCAACCAACCACCAAACCAAACCCCAAATCCAGTCTCCAAATCAAAACACATGAAAATGGAGGAAGGCAAGGATATAATGAAGTTTTTGTTGTGTATTTTGAAGCAATTCAGCTCCCAAAGGAAAAGTTTACTATTAGCTTTGCACAAACTAAAAAGGCTCTAAAAGGAAACTCCAAACCATGGGGGTAAATCTGTTTCCCCAGCATGGCTCAGTGAGGGGCCCCAGTCACACACCCCTTGCAACTTTAGTGACTCTCCAGAGGGGAGCCCACACCTCCCACTCCCAGGGACTGGGGCAGGGGAAAGCTTCAAACTATCACCATGTCCACAGAACAGAATAACTCTGGAAATACCCATTCACTCCCTGGAGCATCTCTTCCACAACACCCCAGCTCCAGCTGTTTCCCACAGGAGACACCAAATAACTGCTCCCACCAGACCCAGAGAAATCCAAGACGCCCAGCAGAGTTCCCAGAGCTTGCCCTGGCAGTGGAACTGGAGGGATCCTGCCCCTCCAAGGAGCCCAGCAGTGCTCCCAGAGCTGTGCCTTGGCCTGCCTGGGCTGGGAAGCTCCCCTGGGACTCAGTACCTTGTACTTGGTGTTGGCAGGGATGTTGGTTTTCCAGCGGACGGTGTAGAAGCGCGCATCTGTGATCTTCTGGTTCTTGGGCAGGGAGTTGTCTGCCCAAGTGATCCTGATGGTGTCATGGCTCAGGATGGAAGCCTGAACTCCCACCGGGGGCATCATGGGAGACGGATCTGGCACTGGAGTGTATGGAGCATTAATAACAAACAAATCAACCTCGGAAGTGTCTGGGCAATCCATGGGGAAAAGGCCGTGGTTTATAATTAAAAAGGGAGGAGGTGGCATTTTAATGTCAACCAAAACAAAAAAAGAGGGGATGCAGGGAAGTGCAATGAGATGGAAGGTGAGGAATGGAGAGAAAGAGAGAAAAGCCAGAGTTAATAGGTGACATCAGACTGGGCAATAACATCACTCCACACTTCATTGTCCTCCCTCCTCCAGACAGTAAGACAACAAATCCCTGCTGGCATAGCCCTAATTAGTGCCCAGGGCACTCAAGCATGGCCTGGGAACCCCAAACACTCAGTCACTGTAACTTCATTTGCCTGGAGTATCCACTGTCCCAGAAAACTAAGAGAAGGACACAGAGCTGCAGCTCTGGATGGGCAAGTGCCACTTCCCAAACACACGGGGACATCCCTAAAGGCACCTCCAAAGGAAGGTTCCAGTGGGAGACCAACTTGCAGTAACTGCAATTCCAGCATCCTCTGGAGAATCTCCAAGCATTCCAGCTCATCAGGACTAACCCCAAGTGTTGCACCTCCACCAAATTCCTGGGTGGTGCCAGCAGGCTGGGAGGGAGCCCAGTGAGCCATGGCATGGCAACAGCTCACCTGCACACTTCTCTGCTTAAACCCCTTTCAGTATTGATTACAAGGCCAAAATAAAAACTGCCCAGATTTTGTTTAGTGTGAGTGACAACAGAGGGACACAAAGCAAACATAGGCATCATGTTCAACAATCTCAGTGAAAAAGACCATAAACCCCTAGCTCAGGGCCTTTAGAACTGCACCCAGTGGGTTGTGCTCAGGCGAGGGGAACATTTGGAGTAAGAACATCCATTAGTAGTTGTCAGGTGAGCTTGGAATTTACAGATGAGCCCAATTTAGGCAGTTTATCAGAACGTGCGAGGCCAAGCAGTGACAGGGACAGAGAGCAGGGGATGGACTGAGAACCAGGAGCCTGCCATCACCCCCAGCCCCTCCCAGCTGCGGGGCAGCACTCACCGGAGTGGGGCCGGGTCACAGCGCTCTCGTACAGGGGGATCCCTTCCCCCACGTTGTTGAAGGCTTTCAAGGTTATCACATAGTGGGAGCTGGGATCTGAAGGGGAAAAGAAATCAGCACAACCAATGAATCCTGGGTTCTGCTTCTCCACACCTTCTTTGTTCCCTGTTTTAATTTTAAACTGGAATATGTGATTAGAACTGAGAAAGTCTCCACACAGACCTTCTGTTCATGGCCACAGAATCCCAGACTGGTTTGGGTTGGAAGGGACCTTAAAGCCCAGCTCATTCCAACCCCTCCTGGGAGGGGATACCACAGCTCAAGTCTATAGTTACAGAACAGCCTTTACTACCTTTAAGCACAGCCAAATCAGGAGTGAGAAAAACAATTTAAAAGAACAAAACCAAAATGACTCAAACCTCTGATTTGATGGAATTCCCAATATTGCTGTTTCTCTCACTTTCAGACTATTTTACCTCCCACAGAGAGTTCTGTGGAGGGGTGAATCTTTATTTTCCTTTTAAAGAAGCCGCCAGTGAATCCAGTGACATTTCAGTCCCTTTTTCTCCTGCAGCTCTGCACAGAGCACACTGAACTCGGGCTGCTGCTCACATGGAAGCTGTTTCAGGAGTGCTGAGGGAGGCTAGGCTGGGGCACAGATCCCATTCCCTGCACTCACCCAGGTTCTCAATGGTGTAGTATCTCTGTTTGTAGTCCACCTTGATGGTCTGGGCGTGGGGGCTGCCGATGCCGTAGCCGATGGCGTAGCCCCTGACCACCACGTCCTGGTTCTCGGGCGGGGTCCAGCTCACCACGATGCTGGTGACCAGCGGGCGCACGTGCAGGGAGCTGGGCACCTCGGGCACGCGGGTCTCTGCAGGAACAGGGAGGCAGTGCAAGGCCTTCTCTCAAATACAGGCAGTGACACGGAGACCGCGAGGCAGGAAGGGCAAACAAAGCACTTCTGTGTGTTGGAATGAGCACAATGAAACTTTGGGGTGCAGCAGAGAGCAAAGAGCTCCAAGAGCAGAATGTTAACATTGCATTCCAAGAGATTCACCCTTTAAAAGGCAGCACAGTTGTGCTGAAGCTTAGGGGGTTGGGATGGTTTTTGTATCAGATCTGATCTTTTGTATCTGCTTAGGCAGATCCATGTTGCCCATGTCATCACCCAGTTTTATCCCATCCTTCCCCTCCACCATCAGGTCTACTTTCAATTCCATCATACTCCTTACCTGTGGGTATTACAGTAATTACATGGAAAAGAATTTTTCATCACTTTTCTAGTGATGAAAGAAAAGTTCCTGAGCTAGTTGTAGCATTAAATAGGATATTCCACAGCTTTAAGAACTGCAGTGCAAAGGGTTCTCCTCACTTGTCCTATAGCTGTCGCTGCCTAGATCTTTGGATTCCCATAATTTATACAACATAAGCAGGAACTAAACAGAAAATACAGAGTCCACATTAAATGTTCAAACCCTTCCCCCAAAACAACACAAGTGTCACCCATCCCATAGAGACATGGAATGTGGATCCCTAACTCCAGAACACTTCCACAACGTGCCACTGTAAGCCCCTAATATTTCTCCTAAGAGGCTTTTCCCCACTGTTGACTGGAACCTAAAAGCAATCTTCCACCTGTCCCTGGAGTGTCCCTAACTTTGGGTTCACTTCTCAAAAATGAAATAAATCCTTCTGTCGGGTGCCGGCGGATTAGGGATAATTCTCTGCACCAGCAAACGGAGCTCCTCACTCCAAATGGAATCAAGGACTTGTGCTTCCTGCAGGGATTTCATTTTAATGAAACATGCTGCATTTCTATACCAACATTTAATAAAGCACCACAACAGGATTAGCTGGATCACAGCACAGCCCTGGCCCCCAGCCCAGGGTGCTCTGGGGCTGCTGCTGCCACAGCCCAGCAGCTCCAGTTCCCAACTATTAAACTCAGCAAAGCTCCAAGTGCAGCATGAGAGGTGACATTTGCACTGCACTGGGGATAAACTCTGTTCAACTGTTCAACACCTCCTGCTCTGCACTCAGGGGGAACCTGCTCTGACTCTAGCATGGAATTGTAACAGTCCTGCTCCCCTTTACATCCATGGGACTCTCCTGGGAATGATTTTCTATTTAAACTCAAAAAGCAGCTGTGGAATAAAAAGAAATGATGCCTCATGTGTCTGTTGAACCTAAGAAATGCAAGATGAGCTGTAAATGCATTTGCATGGTGTTAAAATTATCCACATGAGCTTTCTAAAGAAAGAAATCCAAGAAACGCAGTGTGCACACACAGATCTCACAGGTGTATGCAGAGTTATGTGAATATCATGCTATGTTATCTTAAATGTCAATTTTTATTACTTTATTCAATGGAAAGAATGTGTAAAAGTCAGATTTCCTGCAACATTTGGAGGTGAAAAAATTTAAATGACAAAGCCAACAGAGAAGGAAAAGGTTACTTTTCTTCTTCCTCCTTCTGCCCTGTTTAAATTTAAATTTAATCCTGGTGCTGTCCTCTGGCAAAGTGTAGTTAACTCCAGTTCAGGGACACTTCCATTGCCCTGTGAGATGCTCATGTACAGAGCTCTGCCCCACTTCAGGGACCTGGCAGCTCCAAGGGTGTGTCACATCCACTAAGGGCCAATAGACACATGGATCAAGGAATTTCCAGTCTCCAGATCCCTGAACTGCTCTGTTCACACTGGAGAAGGAGCAGGAGGACCAGGGTTAAGCTGAGCATCAGCTTTGCCCAGACAGAGATGGAGAAGGGTTTTCCAGGCTTCCCGAGCTGGCTGCTGAAGGATCCTCCAGTAGCAGAGAGCAAATACTGACCCATCTCCATTATTGCTGCCAGGATGGCTGAGCCTGCTCTGACACAGCACACAAATCCATGGACTTGGTAGAACAAACCCTCTGCTGAGAAGAACCCTTCACAGCACATGCAAAGACCTTTGGAATATCCCATTTAATGCTCCAACAACCTCCAACAAGGAACCTTTCTGCCATCATTGGAATTTTCAATGTAATTATTCTAATATCCACAGTTTCAATATAATTTGTATTTAATACCTACAACAGAATTTCTGATGGAGATGTGCTGCAGAAAATATAGAAAATATAATTCATCTCCCTTTTCTTCTGTGCAAAATAAGTTACTGTGGGTCAAAGAAAGCACAGCACCAGCATGGGGGTAAGACTGCAAAGGGCTCTGCCTGAGAACGTTTTCCATGATTTCTTTCCTACTGTGACTGCAAAGGGCTGTGGCTGAGACCACTTTCCATGATTTCTTTCCTATGACATCTCATTGTCACAATAAATGAATATTCCTTAGCAGAAAGCACTTGGTGCCAACAAACAGCACCAGGAAGTGTAGAAGCAGAGTTTCATTTCAAGCCACTTTACTGACTTGGCAAGAATTTTCTGTTAAAATAGAAATTGTTGTCATACATAAACCCATTGTACACCTAGAACAGAAATGGAAACACAGAAGTTTGCCTTTCAAAGAGGCAAGCAGATGTTGGTGAAATGAGATGAATGAACCCCCAGTTTTGCTGTCCCAGCCCCAGGGTCTCTCACCGTCCAGGTCGCTCTCGAAGGTCTCTGCTGACGCCCAGTCGGTGGCGGGGCCGGTGCCGTTGATGGTCATGGCGGCCACGCGGAAGCTGTACTCAGTGCCTCGCTCCAGCCCTGCAGGACAGGGGACAATTCCCACAGAGCCATCAGGACAGTAATTCCCACAGACCCCACAGAATCATCAGCACTGCAATTCCCACAGCTCCATCAGGACAGCAATTCCCACAGATCCCACAGCTCCATCACCTTGGCAATTCCCACAGATCCCACAGAACCATCAGCCCAGTAATTCCTACAGATCCCACAGCTCCATCAGCCCAGCAATTCCTACAGCTCACACCACCCCAGAGCTCCTTTGGGAGCTGCTTCTGTCTTCCAAGGCAGGAACCCAATGGGATCCTCTCCCTGAGGCCCCTAAACACAGCCAGGGAGGACAGGATCCTGCAGAAACCCAACAGGATCCTATCCCTGACCCCCCTAACCACAGTCAGGGACCCCTGGGCATGTCAGGACCTTGAAGGAACCCCATGGAATCCTGTCCCTGAGCCCACTAAACATAGCCAGGGAGGACAGGACTGTGTAAGAACCCAATGGAATCCTGTCCCTGAGCGCCCTAAGCACAGCCAGGGACCCGGGGAGGACAGGACTGTGTAGGAACCCAATAGAATCCTGTCCCTGAGCCCCCCAAGCACAGCCAAGGAGGACAGAACCTTGTAGGAACCCAATGAGATCCTGTCCCTGAGCCCACTAAACACAACCATGGAGGACAGGACCTCACAGGAACCCAATGGGATCCTGTCCCTGAGCCCCCCAAACACAGCCAGGGACCCCAGGGAAGACATTACCCTGGAGGAACCCAACGGGATCCTGTTCCTGAGCCCCCCAAGCACAGCCAGGCACCCTGGCAGGACAGTCCTGCTCACCTTCGATGAGCTGGGAGAGCTGGGTGCCCCCCACAGTCTCGGTGACGTCGCTCTTGCGGGACACTTTGCGGTAGCGGATTTTGTACCCCGTGATCTGCCCGCTGTGGGTCCCGGCAGGAGGGGGCTGCCACTGCAGCAGGATGCTCTGGGAAAGGCAGCACAGGAAGGTATTGGGAAAAAAGCCTTTAGGAAAGCTTAAAACAAATCTCCATGCACAATTCCAAAGGCACAATGGCCAAATATTTCATTTTCTCAGGGGCCCAAGGCACTGCAGAAGTGTGTCTGTGTGCGCCCACACTGCAAACAACAGTGAGCAGAGATTCCAGCTCTGATCCTTCCAGCCTCATGAAATCCCTCCCATCATTAGCACTGTCACTGTATCCCACCACAGCCAGCAGGTTCTTCAAGCCCCACATTCAGATATTCTCCACAAAGAGCACAAAAGCTGTATGGGAGGAAAAAGACCCAAAGCAACTCCAAAATGTGAGACCCCCCCCAGCCTTTTATTTACCCACTGCCAGCAGGAAATGTCCCAATCTTACCTTGGAATTCCGGACCTCCAGTGTTAGATTCTGCGGTGGAGCACTGGGGACTGGAAACATTAAAGGAATTACAACCCCAAGACTTTCAAATGTTGCCTTTCCACACCCAACTAGTCACCGCTCTCATTTGCTATGGAAGTACAAACCACTCTGGTTTAAGGCAGCACATAAAGGAACTACCAAACCCCCCACAGGTGCTTTCTGACACAGTGAATAGCTGAAGAAAAAACTCTTTATTTAGGTCTTTATTTTCACACCTATCTTAATAAAGTGTTTTATAATTAAAAGCATTTCTCAAACTCTCAGAGAAAGCATCCCATCCATCTCTTTCCCAAGGCAAATCTTTACTGAACACACTGCTTGATTGGGGGAACCCATGCTCAAATTTCTGGCCTGGATTTTGTTATCCTGATTTTCTGTAACAGGAAACTGAGTCCCCAGCACCCTGTGACAGTGAGGAGGTGAAGGGCACCTCAGACACTGGGGCTGCCTTTGAACTGCCACTCTGCTTGCTCTTTACTCACTCCTCATTGAAATCCAGGCAAAAAGGGAATACAAGAAAAACCCTGGGAGCAGAGAATTCCTTGTGGCTCCACAGAAAACATTGGCCCTTGGCAGAGCTGAGGCTTCCCTGACAGGAAGGGGAGGCTCCTGTGAGGTACAATGAAGGGCAAGGAGCACAGGGATAAAGAGGGATGAGGACTGCTCCAGCCTGCAGAATTCATCTTCCAAATAACTCAGCCCAGGCACAGTAACATCCCAGGGAACCCCTGAGGGCATGAAGTGCAAGAAGAGTTTGTAAAGGATGGGGTGAAACCACCCCATGGCAGAAATGGAGAGGAGCAGGATTTGCCTTCCCTTGCCAAGCCAGCTGAGCCTGGAATCACCACACCTGAGGGTGGAGAGCGAGGGGCCTGAGAAGCAGCACAGTGGAGAGGAGAGGATACAAAGCCAAGCTTGCTTTGTTCCTCCAGTGCCACCCCTGCCATGGCAGGGACACCTTCTGCTATCCCAGGATGCTCCAAGCCCCATCCAGCCTGGCCTTGGACACTGCCAGGGATCCAGGGCTTCTGTGGGCAGCCTGTGCCAGGGCCTCCCCACCCTCCCAGGGAAGAACAGGGATTTGCTATGGAAAGGCATCTCCTGGAGGGAGGCAGCACATGGAGAGCAGCCAGGCAGGAGCACCAGAACATGCTGATGGCTCAGAGACTGTGAGGGAAGGGCCTCAATCAGGCTGTGAGACTCAGATTCCACTCTCAGCTGTAATCCCTGATCAGGAACTCCAGGAGAGGAGAGCAATCCTCAGGAGCAGCACATAAACCTGGGTTCAAATGGCAATACCTGCAGAGTTATCCCTGCAACACGGGTCTGTAACAGATTAGGAGCAAAAACCTACATAAAAATGCAGATGCTTTGTTAAATCAGGGCTAAAGGAAGCTTAGGGAGAAATCCCTGCAGGGAACACGGAGATTGCTCCTGGACACCACCACAGGAAAACATGGGAGGAAAATGTGCATCATTTTGGAAAGATTTGAGAGCTTGCCAGGGTTATGAGGCTGTAAGAAGCAAGATGACATACTTCAGAGAGCTTTAGAAAATAAGTACCTATAGGTTAAGGGTGAAAACTGAAGCTGGAGAAGAAAGAACTCCAGGAAAACGTCAAAATTACATTGTAACTAAAAATAAATTCTTCTTCAAACAACCACAGAGCTGGCAGCCCTTTAGAGAAATCAGTGAGCAAATGGTCAGGTAGGGCAGAAAAGGACAAAGATAAGGCCATCCAAGTCTCTCTTTGCATTGGTAGTGAGGGGAAGGAAAGGAGAGGTTTCCTTGACACCCTTCCAAAGGATTCCCATGGTGTCTCCAACTGCAGTGTCAGTGGAAAGGATCAGGGAAGTCAGACACAGGGAACAGCAGCCTCTTGCCAGGGCCATGTGTTATCCATCCAGGAATGCTCAAGGAACTGGGCAATGAAACAGCTGCAAGACTTCTGTAACCTCTCCCAGTTTATCTTGATACCAGAGGTGGCAAAGTGGTGCCAGCACTAAAATGGGACCACTCAAACTGCTGGATCAGAAACTTCCACCAAATCAACCAAAGTAAAAATAGAGCATGAAACTGAGAAAGCAGGAGCTAGAAGAGGAGCAGAATAGGGATTTCTCTGTCTTTCAAGGGAAATTCCTTGAATTTTAAGCAATGAGGGGATGGGAGGGAAGTGCTTGCCAGCGTAAGGAGCTGCTTGAAAGAAAGGCCAGAGCAGGAAGGTACAGGGGGAGATGAGCTGGGGAGATCCCAGGGTGTGATCCTGTGGTAAAGAATGCACAAAGACCTGAGGATGGTTCCTCTTGGTGCTCTGAAGAACCCAAAAAGCTCCTCAAATGCAAGTAATGCCTCACTTACACCTTTGGCACCATTTTAGTCCCCTCTACCTGAGTTTTTCAAACAAAGGAGAAAAGGAACCTGAAGAAAAGTTCAGAAAAGGATACTAAAGGTTGAATCACCTTCCACAGGAGAAATAGGCAACCATTCCTGGGTCTTTGGAATCTGGAAAATGGATGAACCAGGGAGACCATGGCAAAGGTTCACAGAATGAGGAGTGGGACAGAGGAATAATCAGTGGACACTGAGCATTCCCTCTCCCAGGAGCACAGCCCCAGGCAACAAAGGACCCCAACACAGAGCAGGGGCAGAACAGACAGAGAGGGGGGGATTTTTCAGAGGAAATTTATCTGTGGAACCTTTGCCCACTTGATGTTGTGGATAAAAGCTGGTGTAAGTTCAAGAAGATGCTGACAGGGTCTCATGGAAGAGGAACTGAATTAGCAAATACCCAGAAACCACTGCAAAGTCAGGAAGTGCCCCAGAAACAAACCTGGACCCAGAGGGAGTTTGGGGCAATATTCCCCTCTGCTCCTGGTCACTCCTGGGGAGAGGATTCCAGGCTCTGCTCCCTTTCTCTCTGAGTGTTCTTCTATGTAAATTTCTCTCTAACAAATACAAGTTATCACTAAGTCTGATCACTCTGCAGTTGCTCATGTATTTCTGCTCACATCAACTCTTTAACTGCCTTGTAAAAAATACTGACCTCACATGCTCTCACCACTCTGTGCAATGAATTTAACAATATCTGTGCTGGAGTGCAAACACAGGAACACAATTAAAATAAAACCTCTCCAAAACCAACAGTCTGCTCATATGTGAGAGAACCTAGAAAATAATTTGGAGTTGGTGCCTTCAGTGTATTTGTTTTTCTGCCCATGCTCAATGTAGGCTCAATAATCCATGAAATAAATGGCTGATGCTGGAATGAAGGACACCATTGTTCTGGAATCACAGTCCCAGACCCTTCTACAGGTGGAGCAATTTTCCTTCACCCAATTCTGGAAGGCCTTGGGGGGGATTTTGACCGTGAACAGCCACATGCAACAACGAACAAACCCCATAAAAGCCTGGTTAAAGATTCACTTATCGGAAATTGCCAGATAATCCCTGGAAAAAGCCCAAAATCCAAAGCAGTGGAGCAGCTTTACCGTCTGACAGGGTCCGGACCACGACGTCGTGGGTGGAGACGCCGGGGCCGTGCTTGTTGTAGGCGACCACGCGGAAGCTGTACTCAGTGAACTTCTTCAGCCCCGCCACCGTGTGCGACAGCCCCGCCACGTCCACGTCCTGTCCCCAACAACACCCACAGGCAAGCTCCCGTCAGCTCTGCTCATGCCTCAGGTTTAGCTTTTATATGTTCAGATTCTATTCTGCTTCAGTGTTTGGGTCTGGGCTTCACATTAGGGGATGGTGAGCTTTGCACAGAGCAGGGAGACAAAACAATTCCTGCTCTAGCTGGGGACCAAGGACAAATGATCCAAACCTTGCATAACAACGTGGGCCAGAGAGAGAAAAACAAGAAGGATGGGACTTCATAGGCTAAAGCTGTAATTAGACAATTAGCTCCAATATGCAAATTGACCAAAATGTCTAAAAGTGAGAGACCCCATGACTTCTTGTCTATTTTTTGTGGTCATTTTGCGTTGTGCTGCCCAAGGTGAATATCGAGGCTCTTAATAAATCCCTACTTTATTCTTTAGCTCCATCTAGTTTCTGTTGTAGGTCAGCCTTCACAAGGCATCACTGCAGGGCCATCAACACCACAGAGCTCCTGCACAACCCATGGCAGGAGTGACAACTCCGTGTCACCTTCAGGCACAGCCAGGACTTGGGAGGATGCCAGCCTTGAGATTCCAGGAGAAAATTCTCTCTGTCCTATTTAAATCCTAACTTGGACACTGGTCCTGGACATGAAAAGGGACCTGGAAACCCTCAAAACCATCATAATATATATCACTATAATTGAAATAGTGGGATGCAGAACTACAAAAGGTAACAGCCCTATTTGAAAACTGATGTAAAAAAGCTAAGAAAAATATTCTCCCCTTTGCTTTTTAAAGCTGGAATCATCCTGATATGCAATCAGATGGGAATGTGACTGTGAGGACTGGAAATAATCCTCATTACTTTCTGGTGTCTGGTGGCAGCCCATACTTCTACAGAACACACTGAATGCTTCAGTGGAATACTAAGAAAATTAAATTAATTGGATGCTCATCAATATCAAAATATCAATCACTGGGTCCAAGAATTCAAGAAAGCTTGGATTAGGGATCATGTCAAAATCAGTATTCAGCCTGAACTGTTAAACCCAGCCTATAACTCTGTACAAGCATCTTTAATATCATCTGCACCAGAACAGCTCAATAATGACATGGCTGCTCTCTGTCTTTTCCTCTCATGATATGATGGAATTCCCCAAAGCTACTTGATGTTGACAAATATCAAATCAAGGCATCACCAATAACATGAGTTTCATTCCCAGCCCAGACACAAACATTTCACATTGGAATTTTGATTTTAAGTGTTCCCACATCTGAGGCTAAAGCATTCAGTCTGTCATAAAAGCAAACCCTCCCCAAGGTGTGTGCAGCCCTTCAGGGCAGTTTGAGTGGGTGCAGCAGGCCCTGTACCTGCTCCGTGTGCTGCCCCTTCTCCATGTAGTAGAGTTTGTAGTTCTGGATGTCCCCGTTGCCCGAGAGCGGCGTCTCCCAGGTGACAGTGACGGAGGTGGGGGAGCCGGAGAAGGCGCGGATGTTGGGAGCGGGGCCGGGCAGCTGGACTGCAACACAAGAGGCAACTCTGTGAGTCCTGAGCCTGCTGTGCCCACCCTGGCCAGCACCCCAGCAAAAGGCTGATTTTCCCATTGTGACATTCCTCATGGATCCACTGCAGGGTGGGACCAAATTCCCAAAGGAGATTCTGCTCCCTGGGTCCCTTTTGTCTAGAATGACCCTACCAAGTGATTTGGCATTTGCCTGAAGTTTTCTCTTTTTCAGTCATTAACTGAGAAAGAGAAAACTTCAGGCAAATGTTAAGTAAAAGCAAAAAGTATTCCTATTAGAACTGTTCAGAGAATTTAGCAAGGAAAGTCCCATCAGTTCTTAATGGTGACAATAAATCCCACAATCCCACTGACATGGAAAATCTATGGAAACTGTGCCCCGCAAGTACAACTTTTAAAAAGCATCAGATTCTGGGAAAGGTTCTGAATGGGGAGAATGAAAAATAAAATCAGTATTGATCCCAAAGTGAGGAAAACTCCAGGAACATCCTGGCTCACCCTCGGGCTGCGTTGCCACCTTGAGCGGTGCTGAGCTCTCGCCAGGGCCGTGCCTGTTCTGGGCCACGACCCGGAACACATAAACTGTCTCTGGCATCAGGTTCTGGATCATCACCTGTGTCTCTCCAGGACGACTCGTGTTTTCCACACGTTCCCTTTGGGAAACAGAAGGGTTGGGCACAGACACCATTGATCAGTAAATGAGGAGTGGCTGCTCCTGTGGCATGTCCCGTACCCAGCGTGTAAACAAGGTGGGATTTGCACTGTGCTCCCTGCACAACACCACAAGCGCGTGCCAGAAGTGCTGCTGACAAACTGCTCCCAATTTTGCAACCTTCCTTTGCACAAAACCGAATGCACTGAAGGAACAGAATAAATTACACTCGACACCCACAAACTCGGAGTGGTTTCTTTGTTATTCCTGTGACAGCAAGTGATAATTCACAGTGACAGTTTATCCTACAGCTCGGGAGCCAGCACAGAAACTATTTTAGCAGCATGCACAGTCTGGCGAGATTTAGGGCATTCCTGTTAATATTGTGGGGCTGCTTTTTGGGGATTTTCAAAGGAGCTGTTTTAACATATTCTTCTACCTCCAGCCTTGCCTCGGCTCCTTGCTGATGTTTGGATTTGTTTGGAACACCCAGGGCACAGCCGTGGCACTGACACTGCTTCCACACAGTGGAGGTGAAGTGAAAATTCCGACCTCCAGAAACTCCTGGAGACAGATCCAGGCTACCAGACCCCACAGAAGGAATACTCTTGGCATGAGAAGGGGCATGTCAGGCCAGCACGTTGTGAGCTGGAAGCCCTAGCCCAGCTGGAAGCACACAGGTCATGTGTGGGGGCACCTGGAAGGGGCATTGCTGCTGCTCAGTGACCTCCAGCCAACCCCTGGCACCGGAACACAGAGCTCCCCCTGCGGAACGAGGCCTCTGCCAAACACCATCCAGGAAACTCCAGCTGCTCTTATCAGGGATTGAGGGGAAGATTAGGAGATCAATCATTAAACCAAGGGCAGCCTTTATTTCAAGGCACTGCCCTGCACCTGAGCTGCTCAGGGCTGTGTCTGGTTAACGCCGTCCGTCCTTCCCTGGGAAGGAGCTCCCTGCTCCCTGGGAATGCCAAGAATGTGAAAAGGAGCAATCAGCAACTTCCCATGGAGCAAATGCAGGGGACTGTGCCTGCTCTGAGCACCATGCAGCCCCTCTGGGCTGCCAGGCTCCCTGTGGGACAGGGATGGGCTGGGACAGGCTGGTCTTAGCTCCACTGACACCTGTTAAAGCATTTCTGACACAGAAACTCCAGTAGAACCATCCCAGTCTCCCCTTACTCTCTTCCAGCCACTCTGCTTCAGTTTCTGTCAGGGAAATAGGATCCCAAATCCCCCTTTTTTAATTTATTTCTTTTTACATTCACCGGTGTGGTTGATTTAGCAGAACCTGGCTGAAAACATTCTGAAATCCCTGTTGGTTTCTGCACTATTAATCTGTATCTATAGAGGGGAACAATGCACTCTCTGTAACTAAATACCTATTTACATCAATTTTCTAGAATGTTCCCCTTCAAAAGCTCAGCTAAAATGGCACTGCATAAACAGCTTCATTTAGTTCAGCTTTTTATTAATTTTCATTGCTAATTTTTCCACTGTGAGCACAATATTTTCTTGAAAACACTTTTCCAAGTGGAGCTTCTTTTAAGACATGCTGTAGCTACAAGGATGGGATCTGAGAGCCCAGCCTAAGTGCCAATGGATTCACAGCTGTGAGGTAAAATCCAGCTCCCATTATCATGCAAAATATAGCATTATCTGTCTCAGGTGCAAGTGCACTCCCTGATTTCATCTAAGAAAAAATGGTAATCAGCAAACCAAGGTTATTATTTAAAATTAGAAAAAAAAAATTATTTTACTGGAAAGACAACATTTGCCAAAAATAAATAGACATGTCACAGTATTGCAAATTTTCAGTAATAACCAGGGATGTGGCTTCACAACAGCATGGTAAAAGTAGAGAGAGATTAATCTCATTAAGTGCTGTGTGAATCCTTCCTTTATGACTGTTCCTGGGGAGCCTGGAGCACCTTTTCCAACGTGCTCAGGTTGGGATAACAGGCACCAAGCAGATGGGCCCCAGGAATAACTGCAGTACCCTGCAGATCCCTATGACTGTGCCATGATTCCACTCTAATCCCCAATTAAGGAGCTCTGGGAACTCCAGTTCAGGTCCACAGGAACTCTCAAGCACCCACAGGAAGAGCCTTCAGTGCAGCCCCAGGAGTTTGGCTGGAAATGCCAAGGTTAAAGCGGCACTTATATCTAAAAAAGCATCTTTGGGGAGCTGTTAGGAAGTGGATATTGTGTGTGCCAGCTGTGGGGCCTGGCAGGGAGCTCCAGAGGCATTCTGAGTGTGATTACCCACAATTAAACTCCATTTGCTGTGTCTGAAGCACACCACAGTTAACTGTGAATCCAGCAGTGTTTCAACATCCCACATGTGTAATTTGCTAGCTCAGACCAGCAATGTGCCATTATTTCTTTCATTTTGGTCCAAATCTTGAAGTCTGGGGTTCTTCTGCCTGAGTGCTTGTTTAAAGTTCCCCAGAATTAAACCTCCCTGTAGCACTTTTGAATTTTCACACCCTTTCCTGGGTGTGAAAGGGGAGCTGCCTTGAGTGTGAAGTAAACAAATACCTGCCATGGGGATGAAATAACCTTGTGTGAGACAGTAATTTCCATCTGATCAGATTCCCCCAGGTCTCCAGGGAGTGTGACAGGAAAGCCCTGGGACACCCCTTCATTGCCACCTCCCTGTCTCCAGGGGAGCCTCTCCGATGTCACCAGGCCAGGGTGACACTGTACAGCCCCTGAAGCAGAAATGTCCCCTCATTGCTACTTCCTAACTTTGCAATGTTCCTCTTAGAATCACAAAACAGGTTGGGTTGGAACAGAAATGAAAAGTGATCCAGTGCCATGGGCAGGGACACCTTCCACTAGCCCAGGGTTCTCCAAGCCCTGTTCATCCATGGCCTTGGGCACTGCCAGGGATCCAGGGGCAGCCACAGCTGCTCTGGGCACCCTGTGCCAGGGCCTCACCACCCTCACAGGGAACAATTCCTTCCCAATATCCCATGAACCCTGTCTCTGGCAGTGGGAAGCCATTCCCCCTTGTCCTGTCCCTCCATCCCTTGTCTCCAGTCCCTCTCCAGCTCTGCTGGAGCCCCTTCAGGCACTGGCAGGAGCTCTGAGCTCTCCCTGGAGCCTTCTCTTGTCCAGGTGAGCACCCCCAGCTCTCCCAGCCTGGCACCAGAGCAGAGGGGCTCCAGCCCTCAGAGCATCTCCATGGGCTCCCCTAGCCTGGCTCCAGCAGCTCCAGGTCCTCACCTGAGCGGGCAGAGGGGCAGAATCCCCCCTCAAATAAGTCCAAGGGGCAGAGGTGAGGAGGCACTGCCATGTTCCTGGGTCTCCCCTCCCTGAACAGGTGAAAACTGAAGGAAGCTGAGCCAGTAGAGGCCAAAGGCAGCTGGAACTTTGGACCCTCAGAGGATTTGGGTGCTCCTGCACACTTCCCTCTATCCCAGGGTGCTCCAAGACACTTCCAGCATGGCCTGGAGCACCTTGGATACCACCAAATTCAGGGAGTAACAGAAAAACAACATTTGTGAGGCAAGTAAAATGTTACTAATTGCCTCAATTAACTGCCATGAGTCTGGACAAGATGTGTATCCACAGGACTGAGGAAGAGCAGGAATTCCCCTCTGGAGTGTTTTCTGTTCCAAATGACTTTGCCTCTCACACTCTCATCAATAAAGTGAACAGATAATTTTCCCTTGAGTAATAAATCTGATAAGCTAATCTGCAATTAATTAAGCATTGCTCCAAATGAATGTTCACTTCAGCTTTCTCAAACTTATCACAATTTGAAACTGTAATTCCGAGCAGTAGACCCCATCAGGAAGGAGCAGGGGTAGATTGATATCATCCACTGGGATAATACATCACAAGTGATGATTGTGAGGCATTCCCCAGATTTCTGTTCACAGTGATTCCTTGGAGGGAACTGGCACTGAGCACTGACCACGGGGTTTAGCCAACACCACAGCTATTCCTGTGTGAGGGGGGATTTGCAGGGGTCTGAAGCCTGATGTGCCTCTTGCTCCCAGCATGGCTTGCAGGGGATGTTCCTGTGCTCCAGAGGAGCTGTGACACTCCTGCTGCTCTGTCCCCAACAGGCTGCTAAAGGCAGGTGGCAACTGTTGGAAGGTTTGCAGCCAATCCAACCATGCCCAAGCACTGCCTGTGCAACTCCTCCAGGAGCGTGAAACTCCTCCACTGCCTCTGCAGCTCCTCCCTCCGGAGAAGGGAACACAGCCCCTCCACCTCAGGCTGTGTCAGCAAAGCCCAGGAGAGCCCTGTCACAGGTGTTTACCTGTTGATGCCCTCCTTGGTGTAGAAGATGGAGTAGGTGAGGTTGTCTCCCTGCGGGTCCGAGGCCGGCGGCCGCCACGTGAGCCGGATGAAGCGAGTGGACACGAGGGTGGCCACGACGTCCCGCGGGGCGGAGGGCAGGGGTCCCGCTGTGGCTGGTGCTAGATGGTCATTAGTGGCACTGGTCAGTGAAGTGGGAGGTAATGTTGGGATGGCAACATCTTGGCATGTGCAAACATTGGGGAATATGAAGGGCAAACATCACCACGGTTTAAAAAAAAAAGAGAACAGAAGAAAAATAAAACGTAAAAGAAATAAACAAAACCACGATGGGAAACAGAAGAAAATGAACACACAAAAAAGGCCATTAAACTGAAGGCTGACATGCAGGCAGAGGTAACTACTGACCACTAATGGGGAGTACAGGACATGGCACTGTCAGGCAAGCAGACCAAATCTCCACTGTAATGGAAGTGGCAGGGGAGGGAAGGGTGGAACTGGGGTAAAATAGACCTCAGGAGAGGATACCAGCAGCAAACCACAGTGTCATTCTTTGGGACCACGTGTAATGCCACATGTGTGACAGGTAAACCCCAAACTCTGTTAATTACTCAAATGCACACCCAGACCCCACTTCCTACTGTAGCTCATTAACATGCACAATTCATTGAAATGATTCTCAATCATAACAAAATGACAGGTGAATACACAATTCCTTTCAGTGCAAACTCATCCAGTCAAACCCTGCAGTCCTGACCTGGTTGGGTTCTGCTACTGCCCGTGGCATTGGAATTACAGCCCTTTTCCCTTTCCCTGCCATCTTCCTCTGTCCCACAACCCCCATTTCATCATTTTACAGTGACTCTAACCAGCACAAACAACTGCTGCCCTGGATTATACCCACACTCTCCAAACTTTTAGCTTCAGTCATGTCTTCCTATGTTGCTACTCCAAGGCAGGATAAATCCAGGGATTATTGCATTAAAAGGTTGGTGATTTAACAGTACAAGCTGAACCATAGGAAGAGCCACTCTCTCTCCAAATCCTATTAAAGCAATCCAGCCAGTAAATGTAACAGTGAGATTCTGAGCAGCTGGACCCCAATTACCAGCGAGTATTCCAAGCAGCATAATTAGTAACAAACCCCCAAAGCTCAGGATACATGGAATTTTTCTGCATTCTGAACTATTTACCAAGCTTAAGCCACCTGATGACATTTTCCACATGGGAATCCATGCTGCCAAATACATTTATTTTTTCATTAATTATGGAAACTAACTAAAATTGCTTTGCTTTTCCCCAGAAAGAAATTCAGGACTAGAAGAGCTGTTGCTGAGCCGCAGCATCTCCACCAGAACATGAGGATTTGTGTTCTGATACACAATGAGAAAACCTCCCAGATAACCTGACTAAAGGAGAAAATTTTGTCTGAATGACCAAACCTTCAGGGAAAAACACTGAGGAGTCTTCCATCAACAACAACCTGTTTTTAAATTGTCTAAGTCCCTTGTCAACCCAAACATCAGCTTGGGAGGTCCTCAATTGGCAGAACTCTCAGTTTTCCTGTTCTGTTCCTTGGGCAGGTCCCAACAGAGAGCTAAGAAGCAGCCATGGGTTTTTATCAGATTTGTACAGTGGGCAGAACTGGGAGGCAGATCCCAGATCCAGGACCATCTTGGTATTCCAAATACAGATCCAGAGAGACACGTACTCCAGGGCATCTCCTTAATTATCCCTTCCACACTCTAATAGCTGAATATCCCAATTAAGTGCTCTCCAGCAGCCCCTCCTGATCAATACATGACACCATTAATTTCACGTTCATTGCAAAATCTATTTTTATCTACCTCTCCCTCTTTTTTTATGTCCCATAATTGGATTTCTTGCAGGAATGTACCACTTTTAGCTCTTCTGGCCTCAGCCAGGGCCCCATTCTCCCAGGGAGTCCCTTGCTGTTGCAGATCACTCAGGAGAGCCCTGAATGGGGCCAGGGGATCTTCCCAAACCATCTCCCTGCTCCTGAATGACATTCCAGTGCTGACCCAGTATCACACCAGGCTTTCCTGTGTTTAAATCCCAGCACTTGCCATCAGCTCCCTTGGACTGGAGACTTCTCACTGCACCTGACCAACTCCTTCCTCAGTGCTCCCACTGAGGAACAAGGCATGGAACTGCCTGGTGCCCATTGCTTTTGGCACTTTTCCCACTGTCCTGCTTGATTTCCAGTCCACTTCAAATTCCAAACACTCATACTTGGGTTTCTCTTACCTGTCTTGGCAATACTGTCAGGTGATCTGCTTCACATTACATGGTTTTGATGCAAAATCCACCCCTTACCTATCATTAAAATTCCTTCAGTTGAGCTGAAGTGGAATATTTTTAAAATTCATCTGCTTAATCTAAACTCCATCCCCACACACTTGTATTTCTTCCCATATCATGAAATGGATCCATCTCTTCTGAAGTGATGTGCACACAGAGCTGAGGGGTCTGGGAGAGCTGCCAGGATTTCCCAGACAACAGACACCCAGTTCTGTCCTTGGGCAAGGCTCAGAGCAGGAATGTTCCTTCCCACAGCATTACAGGAGAACAGTCCCAGACAGCACAACCCTAATGATGCCTGAAAAATCAGCTGTGAGCCAGAGAGAGTGCAAGGACCTGAAACTCTCCAGGTGAGGTGAGCAGGGCCAGGCCCAGAACTCCCCAAACACCGCACTTCAACACTTTTGGGGCTGCCAGGAGCTGGGGGAGGTACCCCAAAGATGAAGGGATTTCCTTCCTTTTTAGCCTGTGTTTCCTACAAATGCCTCAAGTGCTGTTACAGAGGCTTCATCCCCAGCTGGGTGAGGAGAGCTCGGCAGGCAGAGCTGTGCTAATGAGCAATTACACCCAAATTAGCTCTGACACCAATCAGGGAATGCCTTTGTCACTTCCAACTTTCAGCATTATGGAAGAAGCAACTCAAGTCTCTTCTTTCTAACATCTCCATCAGTTCTTAAACAGTAACTCCAACTCTGGACTGTTCTCTGCAGTTATTCCTATACAGTTTTCATGAATCTAACTTTTTAAAAGCATGTTCAGCAAGTGGCCTGTGCTTTGCACCATAATTTATCTCCTGCTGTGGAGGAACTGGAACCAGAGGGATGCTGGAACTCCTACACAACTCCAGGCAGCAGAGTTCCACTCCTGCATCCTGCACTGCAGGGCAGGCAGCAATTCCCAGCAACATGAGAAGCAGATTTTTAAAAATTATTTTCCTTATGGAAATGGTTTTCCCGACCTCCTACAGCATTCCCCAGACAGGAATCTGTGTTTGTGCTGCTCAGGTGTGACAGCAACAGTGCCAGCCAAGGCAGCTCCCCAGGAATCCCAGGGATGTGGGGTGAGAGGACATTCCAGCTGCTGATCCACAAGCCCCTTCTATCAAGCTGCCTTTCCCAGGGCTCCTTCTGAGCAGATATCAAACACTATGACTATTTTATCAGAACACTTTGCAGGGTGTGCAAATACCCACAGGGATTTGGACTCGAATCAATCACTAACAAGGCTGGAATGGCCCCAGCACTGGGCTGGTGACATCCAAGAGGTGAAGGTGTCCATGGGGTGGGTGCACTGGTGTGACCCCACCTTTTTATCTTGTAGGAAAACCGTGGGATAACAAAGAGAGGGAGCATGCCCAGAGAGCTGCTCCAGGGCCACCACGAGACCTTTTCCAAACAACCCAGCCACACCTGAAAGCCACTCAGTGAACCCTCTGGTTGTTATGAAATCACTGGAAATACTTTCCACGCTGTCCGGCCCCTCCGGTTCAGATTTCCCTTTTCCTGCCTTCCCCCCTATTGGCATATCCAGGCTTCCTCCTGTTTGGCAACAACATTCCAGTGATACCATCAGCACCCACACAAAGGGGGGAACAGGAATGTTATCTGCTCCAGCCTTATCTGAACACTCCAATCCCCTGGGTGCCCAGCTGGCACTGCCACCACCTGCCTCTAAGGGCTGTGGAAATGCAGGGACTCAGACCCACAAACACATGAAGAACTGGTTAAAGGTCATGTTTAGGCTGCTTTGGCCACATCCAAGTGTTTGCAAGTCTTCCTTACAGCAGCTGCCCAAGGAGAATGCTGGGTTTCCAGAAGCAGGAGAAGCACCAGGGGGTGATGCAGGTGCTCCTGGAGCCCAGTGCCTGCATCCCACAGAGCTCTGGAGCAGCCCTCTAAACACCCAACAGGGTGCATCCCCCAGCCCAGGGGCAGCCCAGACACATGGAGATCCAAGACTCCCTGGGGTACAGTCAGGGGGTGAGGAGCAGGAATGGGCTGGGAAGGTAAATGAACCCTCCAAGAGGGGAGATGGATCCAGCACAAGAAGGACCTTCCCAATGGGAATCACTCATGGGGCCAACAAGGAACAAGGGCACCACTTAATACACAGAGGAGAGAAAGTCCTCCTTGGAAGGACTTCAGTGTGGATTTTAGAGATTTGAAACATGATTTCAGCAACAAAGATCTACTGCAACTAAAAATAGCAAATAACTATTCGGCCAACAAACCTTTTGGAAAAAAAAATTACCTATGACATTCAAATTTCAACACCTTCTAATATTTTAACTGTATTGCCTAGAAAAAAATACCTAAGAGGGACCAAATGTTTCATTTTGAATTGAGGTATTAATATAAATAAATAATATTTCTCCCATAAATCTATTTAACTGGTTCCAGAAAGGTAATAAAGACTTTCAAACTTTTTCTTTTACCTAATGCACTGTTCTCCTAAATCTGAACTTTGCTTCAAAGGATTCAGCTTGGATCAGGATTAAGCAGCTGTGATGCTGCAAAGAGTCACAGTCAAATCCCACTGATTTCATTATGCTCATCATATTTAAAATACCAGCAGCACTTGGCTGCAGTGCAATAATAAGCACAAAAGAACAAAATTAGTAAGTTCACACTACACACCACCCTTCAAAACTTTGCTTTCTCTATTTTTTGCCTGTGTTTTTTACTTGTATCATATTGCTGTCCTTGTTCAAATGCTTAAAACACACATTTCCAACAGAAGGGATCACCCAGTTATTGCCAGCTGTTCCCTGAGTGATATCACACTCAAACAAAGCCACGTTACCTGGCCCAAATGATTTCCCTCAGACAAAGAGCCAAAGTGCTGAAGTTGGTCTCACCAGATCAGCTGTAATAATGGAATTAACTTCTTCCCTTGGAAAAACTCATTTAAAGAAATCTCTGGGACTCCCTCCATGAACTGATGCTCTTGTGCGAGGCTGGAACAGAGACTGAACAGATGTGGAAAGAAGAGGGTGGAAAGTAATTTCTGCTTTATAGAATGAACAGAAATGTCCTCAATCTCCTGGATTTCCAAAGGCAGCCACCATCACCTGCTCAACTGAAAATGCCCTCCAATTTTGGATTTTGTAGACTTAATTAGTCTTCATGGACTAATTTAAACTGCAGAACTTTGTGGGCTCAGATAAATTTTGGAAATTTGGAGATGTGTGGAATTTGTGATTTTGGAAATGTGTCAGAAAGACAAACAGGACAGTGTTGGAACCAACACCTCGAGGGAAGCACATCTGGACACAGAGCCACTGACCAGGGCATCCTTTGGGAATTACACCTGCAGGAGCCACGGGAACCACGAATAAACGTGCCCAGAGCTGACCCCACACAGCCATTTCCCTGCATACCTCACTCAAGGGAGAGGTCTGAGGGCAAGAACTCGACTCAACACTTGGAATAAATTTTGTCCCTCACACAGTTATAAACCCAAATTCAACCCCCACCCTGAGGAACAGACCCTCCCCTACCAATTTCCCTCATTTTCCTCATAAATGAAATGGAGTTCTTTCCTTATTTATTCCTCTATGCCGACACGTTTAGCTCGGAGCAGGCAAAATGCCTTATTTTAAATTTTTAATTGCCTTAGATTAATTTACATCACCACTGGGATCAAGAGCTGTTATTTACTCTTCACTCAATGCACAAATTGAGCGCAAAAAATTCCCCAAAAATCCAGAACAAGCAAGTGTCTAACTGCCACTCAGTGACTCTGATTTTTAGGCATTTATTTGGTTCTGTTTCACATTGTGAACGGGCACTGCTGGGTGCTCAATAAACTGGGATATATAAAAATAGTGATAAACACATTCTGACTGGGAGCCTGTGTTTTAAAGGAAGTCATAAAACCCCTCCTGATAAGGAGTGCTCCTCCCATTCCCGTTTCACCATGAAATGCTTTGGTGTAGAGGAAACAATTTGATTTTTTCCTGTCTCATAAAAAAACCCTCAAAAAGGCCCTGCTGACGCATTCCAGGAAAGGGAGCAGGAACCCCCTGGTTCCAACCACATCCCAGAGCTCCAGGGGAGGATGGAAAGGGAAAAAAGCCCTGCAGGGATTTCAGTCATGAGACTCAGGTTATTAAAAAAAGGGAAATAAGCCAAACACACCTCACCTGTCCCCAAGGAGTTTAAAACTGCTTTGAAACACATTTTGTCATTGGAAAGAAATTCAAACTGTAACACATATTGTAAAATGATGGGTATGACCTTCAAATTCAGCAGTGAATATTCAATTATTTAAAGAATTAAATATTATTTTAACAACTACTCCTTAAGAAAAAGAATCAAAAACCCAAAACAAAACCCACATATAGAACCCAAGGCAGAAAAACTGCCTGGAAGTGCCCCCAAAGAACCCTGGCCAGGGTTTCCTCTTACTGTGAATATTCATCAGTTGAACTCCTCTGAAGAATTAAAAAAGTCTCTTGAGAGCAGAGCCTGCAAGAGTGTTCTGCAATCTGACTTTAATAATGGCAGCAGAGCTGTGACTTTATTCTCAAATAACTGAGCTCTGTTCAAGCACAGCCCTCGAGGAGAAGTGACAAATAAAATCCCTGTGCAAAGGATAAAAAATAAAAATCCTGCGCAAAGGATTCAGCTCTGCACAGCCACTGGCACACCTGAAGAGTTCAGGATGCCTCTGAAGTTCCCCTGGGCCCTACCAATAACTCCTCTGGTGCCCTTGGGCCCTTCCCCTCCCTGTGCAATCCACAGGGATGCTCAGCTGGCACTCCCAAGGGAAAGGGGTCACACAGTGCTGGGAGCTCTGGGAATGCTGCAATAACCCCAATAATCCCCCATAATCCTGCAGGCAGCAGTGCAGGAATTGCTGCTGCGCTGGCAGAGCAGGACCAGAACACCCCTGGCAGTGCCCAAGGCCAGGCTGGATGGGCTTGGAGCACCTTGGGATGCTGGAAGGTGTCCCTGCCATGCCAGGGTGCACAGGATGGGCTTTAAGGTCCCTTCAGCCCAAACCACCCTGGGATTCCATGACCATGCCTCAGCTGTTTCAGAATGTATTTTCAAAGGAACACCACAGTAAGAGCCTGAAGTGAAATCAAGGAACCCAGCAAACACAAATCCTGCTGCTGCTCCCAGATCACTGATAACCCTGACTTTAATCTGCAATATTTCCTTTAAGTGACTGCTCTGCTCCCCCAAGTACTGCTGGGACAGGACATCTCTGTCCCTGTCTGGGACACCTGCAGGGGTACAAGGGCTGGAGCTCAGTGTTACCCTACATGGCTGCTTTTCTCCAAAAAACACCTTGGAAATGGGACATCTTCCCCTTCTGTTTGGGAGCTGCTGCCACTTGGAATAACTTGGCAGCACCAACTCTGCCAAACTGAAGCTGCAGCAGATGAGGCTGAACAAGCTGCTTGTTGTCAAAATTGTGCTTATTTCTCCAAGCTCTTAAAAAAACTTATTTAAACTAATTATTAACTGCTTATTTAACTACTTGTTTCTTATACATATCTACCACACTCAATTTTCCTTCCATTTAGGTTTATATCTACACAATTAATATTTTTTAAGAAAGAGAAGACCCCTGAAGCCCCTCTTTCCTCTTTTAGTCTATAATCACCTACAGAGCAGCACTATTAAGTGTGGTACCAGATATTTTATTAATTTTCACTGGATTTCTCTGCTAAAGACCACAGCTCCTTGCTGTCCACCTCACACCCATCCATTTTTATAGAACTAGAGGAGTATCAAGGAATTTGAGAATCTTATAAACTCTTAATTAAGACTTTTTTTCTTTTTATTTTTAAACCTGTATTTTTCACTTGCTTCCTCATATTTCTAATCCTAACAGAAAACGTGAACCCTGTGAGTATTTTTAGAATACAACTGCTTTTCCCAGCTTGGGAATTTGGGGTGCACCTCCCAGCACACAAGAATTGAAGGTTATTCCCCCAAAGTGAGGCTGGGGTTTAGAGCAAGAGATGCAACATTTCAATGTGGATCTGCTGTGGTCGCTGACCACTGTTAAAAATGCCCAAGAAAAAAAGTTCTTAAAGCAGTTTATAAATGTAAATTGGTGCTGAAGAAGGGCCAAGGTGGAATGTCCATCCCCAGTCAGCTGTGACCTGGATCCAGGCATGACTTTCTCCCTCTTTCTTTTCCTTCAACACCTCCAGTGCTGATGTGACACCAGGAAAACCACACAGAATCCATCTGTCCTTTAAAGGCTCTGGATCCACAATTATGAGTCTCTTTTTGGGGAGAAGAGAGATGATAGGAGAGGGGAAACAACCAGGAAAACAAGAATCCCTCACTCCAGGCTGTTCTATCCCAGTGAGAGCAGTGACATTTTACAGCTGGCTTCAATACTGAACACACATTATTAAAAATTACATTTCTTTGTTGGATTTATGGCATTTCCTTAGGGAATAAACCCCATGAGCCCATGCAGGTTATCCTGTCAATAAGTACCAGGGGCTACTCCCAGCTCCAGATCTTCATCAGCATGAGCCTGTAACCCACTCAGCCCAAGTGAAAACCAATCCTGTCCCTTCTCTCCAAATGGCATTCAGCTGTCTCTGCTATTCCTGTATAATTTAGCAACTCTGAAATATAAGCAACCAATTAAGACCAACCCCATGTGTTTGTTCTCCCCGCTGGTGTGAGACTGACAAAATCTGATCTTTTCCTTTCCAACACCAGCCTGGGATCAATTACAAATTAAGGGTGTTTCTGTCAATCTTCAGAGCCCTGGATATGAGGAATAAAGGCAGAGGAAATGCCTTTGGTAGTCATGACGGATATCAAGCTACAGCTAATCCTGCCCTTCCACTCATCCAGGAATGGAAAAAGCAAAACCACTAAAAACAATAGCCCTCGTGATCCACTCCTGATTATTTGTATTTTCCCCTCTAAGCAGGGGCCAGAGCCAGGCAGAGGAGCCATCAGCCATCACCACTGCTTTGTTCCCAGGAAAAAGCACTCCTGACATGACATCACCAGCCAAGCTGCCAGGAATATGTAAAATAGGAGGATAAACATAACTGGAATGGGTGGATTTCAGTGCTGTTGAGGGAGGTGTATTTGGTGTTGCTAATCAGCCTTTCTGGTGGCCAAGAAACTTTTATGGGACTGAGAAACTCTCAGGAACTCAGAATTAGCCAGAAGTGATAAAATGGACTCAGAGCCTTCCATACACTACACCTCACTCACATCCTTCCTCACTGCACTTCTGCAGTGGGACAATAAATATGGAATAATACAGGTGGAGGACAGCAAACTTGTATTAATGTGTGTTGTGTATTTCTCATAAAACACCCAAGTTTTTTGCTCCTACAGGCCCTTGCTCTGCCTCCACTGAGCATTCCTTACCTATCACTCCTTTTCCAACATGACATGGAATTTCTTCAACTCCCCTGGTGAAAACCAAAATTCAAGGTGCCAGTGTTTCCAAGCACAAGCAGCATCCCCACAACCCTTTATTTGTGGGCCCAGACTGAAGTCAGGGCACCCAACCCCACAGGAATTCCATCAGGAGGTTCCCACTTCTCTGCCAAGCCAACTGTAAATACAGCCATAAAACAAGAAATGAAAACTAATAAGCACAATATAAATGCTGTTCTGCCTCCCTGCGATTCACGGCGTGCTGGCAAACATTAATCTATTCCTAATTTAATCTAAATTAGAGCAATTTATTCAAAGCCCGTGCCAGCTTTAAACATGAATAGGCTACTGAGAACTGCTTAGCTCCCGTTTCATCAAGCTAAACGTTCAAGAAGTTTGGGATCTAGGGTGGTTTAATCAGTTCTGCTTCTCAATAAGACTATATATTAGCAGGGCCCATAAAGAGGGAATAAATAAAGATCATTTATTAAACAGGAATTGAGTCGAGAAATGGAACTGACTGAATTCAAACAGCTCCCAGGCCATTTTGAACAGACATGCAGCCATGAGAAACACAAATGCTGCCTTTCCCTGAGGAATAATAGCTAAGTAATGTAAATTAAAATCAAAATTAAACCCCAAACCCCCATTCTTTCAGCACTAAAGAGGAGCACACACTGCTGTGTTTACAGAAAATTAGCACTGGAGTGTACACAACCGGTACAAAACATTCTCTGAGTTTGGCTTTGGCTGTGACTGTTTGAAGTCAGTTTGTGATTTCAGATGCTGTTTATGTTCCTGAAGCACAGCTCTCCAAATGAGGCTTCCAAGCTGTTCCTGCACCATCCATCTGATGCTGGCTGGATGCTGGAGGGCCGGGATGAAGGCAGGGACTTCAGGAATGCTCTCGGCTCCATGGAGCCCCAGCACTGCCAGGAATTCTTAAATGTTCCCCATGTGCAGCTTGGAATTTGACATTTGCTGCTTTTAAAGCTTTTTGGGGACAAACTTTAATCCTGTGAGTGGAAACCCTCAGGGATATGTGGATATCAAACAGACAGAAGCAGGGAGGAAGCTCCCCTGCTACTCCTGGCTCTGATGATGCTCTGGATTTTCCATTCTGACTTTCAGATCTTCCCACTCCACCAGACCACAGGTTCTTCCCCATGTCCCCAGTGCAGCAGAGCCAGGTGCCCTCAGCACAGACCTGCCCTCCCAGAACCATGGGCTGCTTTGTGCTGCTTGAACATCCGCTCTCACCCCAGGTCCATCACCATCACCCGCTCCCAAAACCCACAGCTCATTCCTTTGAGTACTTTTTCCTCTTGACAGAAAAGATGAATTTTGGTCTGCAAGGCTTTGCAGCCTCCCTGCTCAATTTTCATCTATTTCTTCCTGGTGGATGCTGAGACTCCTGAAAGCCACTCCTGGAAACCACAGGGACCTCTTCCCATTTTCCTTCATTGAGACATGCAGAATTGGACAAGGCAGAAAGAACATGAGAATGTTTCTGTCTGAGAGACGAACCAGGAGACCCTGCAGAGGAACACCCAGAACCCTCCTTTATTGTTCTTTGAATAAGAGCAATATATTTCTATCTTGCTCTGGCATTTCATTCACAACACCCTGCAGATTTTTCAAGTACTTCTGTAGTCTCCACAGAATTCCACGGACTGAGAATGACTTCATTCATAATATGCAACTAAAAAATACTCTAAAGCATCACCTCTGTGAGAGAGAGAGCCCAAGAAGGTACATTTGATATCTGTGAAATCATCCAAAACAGGTCCTGAGGTGACAGGAGAGGAGTCTGCCTCAGGGCTTGAACCAGGCAAGGCCCTATTTATGGGATTTTTTACACATGGCAAATACCCAAATGTGGATCTGAGTTTTTCAAAGCAGAGCACAGTTGGCCTGTTAGTGCCAACTTTTGCATTTCTTTCAGTAGGAGCCAAAACTTGTCAACAAGAACTTCTATTTGCCTCCTAAAACAGCATAATGAAGCTAATAGTTATGGAAAACACAGAGTATTTCATCTATCCTGACTGAAATAAGGCTTTTGACATTGCCTTTAGAATCCAGCTATAGCTGGGAATCTTTTCAGTCAGGTCAGGGGAGCTGAAATGGCCTCTGTGTGAGGAATGGGAATCTCCAAGTCAGCCTGAAGTGACTTCAAACAGTCCAGTACCATCTGCAGTGCAGAAATGACAGATTTTCAGCACAATCTTAACTGAAATGTGCTGGCTTTGGGAAACTTGGATCAGACTCCTGATGTTCTCTATCTTTGTGGGGCTCAGAGAAGCCCCCAGCCCACCCAGCTCCTTTCAGTGCTCCAAGCCTGCACACAGCTGACAGCCAAACCCTGGCAGAGAGGTACCAACACTAAATGGAATTGTTTATGCAGAAACAGGCCTGGACAGAACTCAACTGCTTAAAAAAAGCACTGATTTAGGGCAATAAACAATGTCCTTAAAACTCCCTCCAAATGAGGATCCACGGAACGCGACTCAGCGGGGGAACTGAGATCATGCAGTGGTGTCAGACTTTAATCAAACCTCATTTGTGATCTCACACTGCCATAAACACCAGCACTTCTGCTTCTCCCAAGGAGATTAACAGGAAGCACATCCCATGGAATGGTTTTGGGTTTGATTTTGATTTGGCCATTCCATGCAGAGCACCAACACCAAAAGGCTCCATCCCCACCCCAGCCTCACAGTGTGTCAGGACCACAGAACAGGTCTGGGGGCTCACCTGAACCCCAGCTTGAGCAGTGTCACCTTCAACCAGGCTGCTCAGGGCCTTGTCCAGGTGTGCCCTGAGTATCTCCCAAGAGCAGAGATTCCCAGGCCTCCCTGGGCAGCCTGTTGGACTGCAGCTCCCTCCCTGTGAAGTTGCTTTCTTCGATCAGAAATTCCTTTGCTTGTAGCATTTCCCTGTCCCCACCACCTGCCCTGTGTCCCCATCCCTGCCTGAGCAGTAATGGGGGGGTCCAGGACGAATCAAACTCAGCACATCCAGGGCATCACATGCTCCCAATTTCCATGGCTCTCCACAAATCCCATCATCCAGTCTGGATTTCCCCAGTTTAGCTTCAGGGATACCCTTGGAGACAGCACCAAAGGCCTGGCTAAAGGCAAAGCAAACAAAATCTGCTTCTTTCCTCTCAACCACAGGCCCAACTATTTCATCTCAGAACAGCTGGGCACAGTTTGCCTTTGGCAAATCCATGCTGATGTTCCCAATCATCATCCCTCTCTTGTACCCATAACATGGCCTCCAGGGGGATTTGCTCCATAACCTTCCCTGACAAAGCTCCAGCTGAGCTTTGTCTTTCCAACATCCCTACACTTCCAGGCTATTTTCTGCCTTTGATTCCAGATTCCCCGGGCTTTTACTTTGGAGCCCAGTTGGCAGCTCCTTCTTTATCCCTCCTGGTCTCCTGGACACACACACTCAAGGCCTGCCCTGTGGAGCAGACCATTGCTGTGCTTTGGTCCTTCAAGATCAAATGGTTTGCCTCTTGTTCACAGTCTCCTATGGAAACCTACCAAAGATATCCCAAACAAGCCAAAGCCTCCTGTCTGGAAGCTGAAGGCTGGAATTCTCAGCTCCACTCGCCAGCCAGACACAGGCAATGAATTCCAGCCTACTCTGGAAACTCTGTCCTGCTTGTCACACACAGAGCTGCCACCCAGCACCCCCACATGGCTCAAACCCCACACGAGCACCAGGGCTGTGTTAAAAAGCTCCATCTCCTCCCTGCCCTGCAGGACCCAGGGCCCTGCTGTCCTTCCATCCACTGATCCCTGTGCCAGCACTGGCTGGCTCATCATCCTCTCCAAAGTGAGGAAACATTGGAGTCAGCCTTCAAGGATGACCCAATTCCCTGCCCCTCCTCCCTCAAGACCCTGCACCCATTCCTTGGAGCCATCCCCAGATGTCTCCATGATCCCAAAGCCTCACAGCTCTACAACTACACACAGACTTCTAACTCCTCCTCCTTGCTTCCCATGCTGGGAATAATTAAGCACATGCAGGATACCCTTGCTTGGATAGAGACCTTTTTTCATGAAAAAACTGATTTTAAGGAAACAGATCCATTACAAACAATCCTGACATGGTTCCTACAGCATCATATCCACTCACTCCCTCCTGTACAATTCACAGTATTGTGAAAAAAAACAATTTCGTAGTATAAAAGTACAAGAGCCCCACAAAGCACCCCCCACCCCTTCAGTAGTGAAGGTGACACAGTGCATCTGAAAGGATGGTTTGAAATTGTTCTCCCATAGCACAGCATATTTGTTTACAGTCCAGGGCCCTGCTTTCCACAGTGTTCAGGCATCGCTCGTTTTTCCCCGGTGCCTGAGTACTCGTCAATGCCTTTCACACAGGGTGACAGGGAACCATCTGCCTCCCTCCTCCTACTTGTTGCCACCTGTTCTTTTCCCAGTCCCCACATGGCAGCGTGAGCAGGGCCAGATTCCCTGGACAAGGCTGGGTTACAGCACCAAGAAACCCCAAATGCCTCCGTTACCCCGAGGGTCCCACCCAGCACACACGAAAATGCTGTAAAAGTGATGACAAGGAATGGCTCTGCTGTAATTAAACTGTATCTGCTCCATAACTGGGACATTCAGGGGCTGAGCAATGAGGATTGGAAGTAAACCCAGCTGGGTTTGTGTAAAAAAGAAGGAGGAGAGATTTGAGGTTGCTGAGAAGGGCATTCCCAAGACACAATGGAGATTCTGGGATAGGCAGGAATCCTCCATGGGGGCATCTGCAGGACATCAAACTACTCATCTGTTCATCAAGGAGGCAAAGAGAGAAGCACTGAGACTGAGAAGTCCAAGTACAGGGCAACGAGGCCATTGAGGAAATTCCTTCTTTTAGGGAGTTCCCAAATTCTACCTGCAAGGCAGAGCCACTCCAGTGAAATTCTGAAAGGCACTGAGTGTCCAGGGCAGTATCTGAGAAACAGGGCCACAGCTTCAAATCCCAAAGTGGTTGGAAAGCACACGAGAGGCTTTTCAAGTCCCTTGCAGAATTCTACACCTGGTGTTCACTACAGGAATAAAGAGGATTTAACTCAGACCATTGAGCCAAATCTTCCTCCCTCTTCTATCCTTCCAAGCTTCTCAATTACAAACACTTGTCCTAAAAATCTCTGCTCTCAATACCATGATTCTTTCATATATTCCTGAAAAAGCAAAGGTTGTGGGTTCTGTATGGCCAATTGCTTTCCAGGTGCAAACTTATCTAAATTTCTTAACAGAATTACCTAAGTTTAGAGGAAAAGCCACTCAAGAAGCCTTTCAATTCTGTGCTTTAACGTTTTCCACAAATAACTGTCCTATGTACCAAAAGCTACCCAGAATTCACCCCAAACACAAAAAAGCCCAGCCTAAAACATTGTGTCTGATGGATGATTTTATCAAGCTCATTGTAGGAGATGAGAATCACAGACAGACTTTATACAGGTTTCTGTGGGGCTGTGCAGAAGCTGAATCACCAAATTCCTGCTCTCTCCAAATCAGAAATCTGTCCAAACACAGCCAGCCTCCCTTTGTAGCAGATAAATGTTTCCCCCTCACTGCATTTCAAACTTACATTGCCTTCCAGGAGCACAAAACACAGATGTGGGACTTCACTTGGATGACAGAACTCATGTGGCCTCCCTGAGAAACTCCCCAGGGCTTCCACTCTCTCATTTGCATTTAGCTCATCCAAGATCAATTTGATAAGCAAAAGGGCTAATGAGAAATGGTTTGTAAATAGCCAGATGTTTGCCAATTCCAGTAGGAAGGAGAAAACAGAACAGCACGGGAAGGGAAGCGCTGCTAACTGGGAAGAACTTTGATGAACACTTAATCAACATTTTTCTCATTTAAGTTACTTTTCAAATTGGCAAACTTGGCATTTCTCATCAGCAGCTACGAAATAATTAAAAAAAAAAACTTTTCTGAATTAATGATTGGAATGTTCAGAATTGTTTTTGCTCAAATTAGGGGTTTGAACTTTCATACCAAGCCAGCTGCCACTACTGCATGTGATACCTTCTCCCTCTTTGCCAGAACAGTTTCCTTCTCCACTGCTCATGAATTGAGAGAAGGTATTTTAAACCCCAATATCAGTATTTCCTCCACCTGTGAATTGCCAGCTTTCACATATCACACTCATTCCTCATGGCACTCCTTGTTACAGCCCCACTCAGATGTGTTCCATGGGTGTCCCACTGCTGGAGAACAGCATCACAATGGCCCCAGAGTTCCAGGGACACAGCCTCCAGTGTGTCTCTACACCCACAGTGAGACTCCACCACTGCAGCCCAAATCCTCTGGCAGCATGCAAAAGAGAAAGGACATTGTGAGCAAAGTCCTTGAGGACGGCAGGACGAGGTGCTGGAGCGAGCAGGAAGGAGAAACCACTGGACAAGCAGCAGCAGAGGGAAAGGAAGAGGAGTGAGACCACAGGAACTCCAACAACAACACTGAGAGTCATTTATAAACCACTACTGGGAACTGGGTGCAAGCACAGGCTTGGGCAGGGCTCCCAAAGCCAAGGCCATTCATTATTCAGTGTTTTAAATGTGGAGAATGTGGAATAATGCTTCCGCTGGAAGGGGCTGCAAACCACTCAGGTGATTAATGCACAGAGCAGAAATTAAATTCCTTCTAATAATTTTTCTGGCAATCTGATGACAGCAGGGCAGTGCTGGATGCAGACTCCTGACACTGCTCCGAGGCTGGAATCCCACAGCTCCGTGGCATTAAAGCTCCTGACCCCAGGAGAGGGCATCCTGCACTCCCCAAATCATTGTGGGGAGTACCTGAGGCTCTTCAGCCAGCAGTGAAACACACCCAGATCCAAAGAGGAATTCAGAGTAAGTGCACAGCTACTCTACAAAACAACTGGAAAGTAAACTGGAAATCTCTCTTTATGGCTCATTCCTAAGTTTACTTTCTGCACATTGGACACCAAACCCAGGGACAGCAGATTCACAGCTGTTCAAGGTGTGAAGTTCCATCAAACCTCCAGCCACGGCTAAGACTGTTTTTCCTAAATCCTCTCCATCCAAATAAGAAATAAATTAGAATTTAAAACAATCCCCCTCCAAAAAA
Source organism: Peucedramus taeniatus (assembly GCA_013400575.1). Classification (NCBI taxonomy): domain Eukaryota; kingdom Metazoa; phylum Chordata; class Aves; order Passeriformes; family Fringillidae; genus Peucedramus; species Peucedramus taeniatus. The sequence continues at coordinate 41,530 of WBNO01007820.1, forward strand.
GACAACACAAAGCCCCCCTCAGTATAGTTTTAGTATTTTCTTGTCTGATTTGTCTCCCCTCATCCTCTCTGGTTTTCTTCCTTGGGCTCTTGGAAATTATTTTTCAGAACTCTGTGACCTGAAAGAGCAAAACAACCTGAGAGCCTAATGATGATATTTGCAGTACCTCTTTTTTGGGGTCTTTAATCATAACACCAATTGTTCTGCTTTGCCACCCCAGCCATGCAATGCAGGACACACAGTATAGGGAGCACTGGCAGGAGTTCCACTGATTGGAGCACAGGGACAAATATTTATCTTAAACTGCAGCTGTAAACCACCAGATGTGCAGCTGCAGTTTGCAGGAATGACAAAATTCACTATTTTTTACACTAATAGCAGTAAAAAGCTTCTGACACTGGAATGACTTTGATATAAAATATTTGGGGTTATTTGGGGTGTGCTCCGTAAGTGCGTCTTTTCCAGATTTGTGATTTTAGTGACTGTTTTCATTTTGGCTATTCTGCTATTGCCTGTAAACCTCAGCACACAACATTTCTTACCATGTTTTATTATCGCACCACATATTATTCAAAATACAGGATGGATCCTGTAGAATTCCTTCAATTTCCCTCACTAAGTGTACAGAAAACAACACTGGATCACTCAGATGATTTTTAAAAAATCACCCTGCTCTAGCTGAGGTATTGACAGAATCCACCATGTGGAAAAGTCCCTTGGAATGGTCCCTCCCCACTTTTGGCTCTCTACTATCACAGTTTATCTTACCAAGGTCAAGTATTATCAGCTGGGCTCCAGCCTGTGCATTTCCAACATCATTTTCTGCAATGCACTGATAGAATCCTTCATCAGACTTCACCAGCCCCAAAACTTGCAGGTTATGTTCTTTCTGAGGAGCAAAGGGAGAAAACAACAACACTTAGAATCAACACTTAGAAATGGGCTGCAATTGCCAAAACAATGGTGTAAGCAGGGTACGTTACTGTAGCAGGAGAAACTTCTGACAGCAACTGGGAAAAGTGTGTTTGGAGCTCCCAGCTCTCACCTCCCTTGCACTGAATCCTCAAGTTCTAACCGTTCAAAGAGCAGCAGAAGCTCTCATTAATGGCTATAATTTTCTAGCATCACACAGTACTGGCAAATCCTAATGTCTCCCCAGCTGTTCTGGTGGTATTTTGGACCCTGATTGAACCTCACAGCCCCACAACCCAGGTACATCCAATTACACAGCCATTCATTTCTCAACTATGTTTCAATAATGCCTTTCACTGCATCTGAAATCTCCTTGTAGAAGCACCCCTGTGCCAAACTCATCATCCACAGCTCAGTTACATTTCTATTTCAGTTCCTGCTTGAAGCTGGAATTTTAATGGGGCACAGACGGCAGCACACACAGCCAGTGGGCATAGTGAGCTCATACTTTGACAGTGCATTTTGTCACCCTGTGTGCCTGAGTCTCCTGGAAGTCCAAGCTATAAAGACATCAACTCTAACAACATAAACAATGTACATAAAAGGGATTCAAGAAACCATTTCTCCTCCAGGCCCCAACCATCAATAGGACAAAAGCAGGAAGCAGGTTCTATAGAAGAACCCAATTTCCATGACTATGTGTAGGAGAACTGCCAGGCCAACAGTCATAAAAGGTGCAAGCTGGCCAATGCACTCACCACGATTTTGAAGTAGTCACTGGGGATGACCACGTCCCCGTTCTTGACCCACTTGACGGTCGGCGTTGGTTTCCCGGTCACCTCGCACTCAAACACGATGTCCATGGACTCGTGGGCGTAGATGTTCACAGGGCGCTTCAGGAACGCGGGGGGAACTTCAGCGTGAAAGGAACAAAGACAAGAAGATGATGTTACCCCAGAGAAAGAGACCTGACTGTCCCACACACAGCCAGCTGGACACCTAGAGATGGACTGGGCACTTGGACATGAGCAGCAGCAAAGACAGCAAGAATTTGCAGCTCAGCTTTGACAGACACCCACACAAGCTGGGAGTTCTTCTAGAATCACTTTTGGGCCAGCCTGGTCCAGTGGAAGGTGTCACTGCCCACAGCAGAGGGTTGGCAATGACATGATCTCTAAGGTCCCCTCCAACCCAACCATCCTGGGATCCAGCCAATCGGGAATGACCTCTTGAGACTATGTGAAAGAAGAAATGGAACTGAGGTGCATAAACTGCAAAGTTCAACTTCAGGGGGGTCAAATCAACAGGAAAACAAAAGGCACAATTATATCAAAAAGTACTTTTAAAAATGAATGGACACAAAACTGAGATGAAACTTTCCCAGGGCACCGTGGCCTCGTGTTCCTGCGAAGGAATTGAGGTTCCTCTCAAACAGAGAGTGCTGCACTGAGCCCAGGAGTTTCTTCTCGGGCTTGTGGAAGCCAAGGAAACAGGATGTCCAGGAGCAGCCAGGTGCCTTTGTACCACAGTGACAACATTTCATGGATATACAGGAGGGGAGCTGTGTATTTGTAACACAGCAGAGCAGAAGCTTTGAACATAAATTCTATGAAGAACAGAAGTTCTTCACTTACAACATGCACCAAAGGTGTTACTCTGGTCTTGGATGCCTTTTATATGTCCTTAAGTCCACAGAATGAGATTAGTTCAATCAAATATATTTAAAATCATACAAACTCTGAGATACAGATTTTTTGGGGACACCAGTCACTTGGGACACAGACACATCACAGTTTCTCCCACAGGAGCCTCCAGGAAGCCTCCAGCTACATCCAAGGCCTCTGCACTCATCTGGCTCAGCAGCACCAAGCCCTGCAGGCATTTATTCCTTGAGTATCCTCTTCAGAGAACACCCACCCGTTTATTTGTGTTATTATGGTCCCAGCACAGGGCAATTCTCTTACTTGTGTTGGCAGCTCAGATTGTTGGAGTTCCAGGAAAGCCCAAAACAGCTTTTTGCCCTTTAATATTTAGCAAAGAAAGTCAATATGGAAGGGCCACGGGGTTTAGACAAACAATTTACACACTCGGCCTCTCAATGGGGTTTATTTGGTGCTGCGGATAAGGAATCCTAGGTCATGTCTTACTCCTTCCTCTGAAATGACCCCAAAGGTTTGTAGGTAGATTTAATACTTTTAAAAACAGCTGGAGGTGAGCAGCTTCCCCAGCCCCCCTCATGTTTTGGATTATAAATGAATAAAGAGAACATTCATAAATGGAAATACTTTAGAGTAAGAAGGTGGTTTACCTCTCAGGTAAGGGTGCAAACCTACACAAAGCTGTACATTCACTGCTCTAACTCACACAAGAGCAAAAAGCTGGATGGGACCAAGCCCAGCTGCCTGTGCACTCAGACATCCCTTTCATACCAACAGAATTGGTTCTTCCAGAAACCAATTCCCAGAAATTTACCAAACACACCATAAATTCCACCTTAAAAAGGTTCAGATATTTCTGTGCTTACTCTCCGATGCCTGCTACCACCATACACAACTCTGACATTTGAAAACTCTCTTCTGAATTTATTTACCACCAAATTGCTGTAATTTATTCTCTATGAAAATTATTTTTATTCCTCCCTGGTACTTATCCTCAGCACTGTTATTTATCACAAGCTGCGCTACTGCTCCCTCCCTTCCCCGAACCCAGCCTTATTTTGGGAGGCTCAACCAGTTGTGTTTGCTTTGCTCTGCTGTGACAATTCCTCACAACCCCCTGGATGTGCTCCAGCCTGAATCCATCTCCGGAGCCTGTGGAGTTTCAATCATTTACATGGAATTTCAGCCGTGTCTCAGCAGTGCCTTGAAAAATGGCATAAATACCATGGCAGCACTGCAGCAAATCCCTCACCCACTCCATCGCTCTGCCTCTGCCCTTCCCACATGCATCATCCCCTGCCAGCCTGGGACAATCATTGCCTGCTCATCGTTAGCCCTTTTTAACTAATGACTCATTTTGTTCAGCCTGCCTGATCAATAGTTTATGTTCTCATTTCCCTTCCATCTCTGTCTCCGGCTGTATTCACACGCACGATCGATTCCTGCAGTGCTTGCAGAGTTGAAAAAAGGGAATACAAGAATTGGAAAAGTTGTTTTTCCATGAATGTACAATGCTTCCATTTCCAAAACATTCATTACAGGTGAGTTTGAATTCCTTAGCCACATATTAATCTTGTGAGAGGAACACAAAGACACAAGCCAGTAACAGTGACTGTAAAAGCACAAAAACTTATGTGAAAAACTCATCGTGGAATCCCAGCCTAGTTTGGGCTGGACAGTTCCTTGAAGATCATTTCATCCCACCCCTGCCATGGACAGGGACCTTCCACTGTCCCAGGGTGCTCCAAGGCCCAGTGTCCAGCCTGGCCTTGGACACTTCCAGAAATCCGGGGGCAGCCACAGCTGCTGTGGGCACCCTGTGCCAGGGCCTGCCCACCCTCCCAGGGAAGAGCTGAATGCCCAAACTGTACCACAGGAAAGTTCTGACTCTGCCTTCTCCACTAATGTTTAACTTGTAATGAAGACATTTGGAAAGAACTCAAGTATCTTTGGCAACTGATATTGCTTCAGTTTGGGACATCATCCAGAAAGACGCATTAATTTTGAATCGTAAGAGGCAGGATTTTTTTGACACAATAATGGAAGTTGAAGTAGATACTCTCCTACCTCTCTCAATTACTTTTGATTAAGGAGATTAAGAATCTGAAACACCCTTTCTTTTCAAAGTGACTTTGCTCTTCTGGCTCATGGAGCAAATGCCAAGCTGCTCACAAAGGGATAATAACATGAGGAGTGCTCACTTTATCAATTACTTCCCAGTTAATGAATTAATAAATGCTTTTCAAACACACTCTTCTGGTTTAACCATGTCAGTGTTCAGCATTAACAAAATGCAAGTACAGATGTTTGTGGTAGAGAAGTTCAATTGATAACCAGCAAGCAAATGAGCCAATAACCACAGAAAACCAGATTTATAAGGGAAGACTGTGTGCTCTGTTGCCAAACACACAATTAAACTTTAAAGACAACTTGGCAGTTCAGCCCCCTCTTCATGTCAGCACAGAATAACTCCTGAAAAGGCAAAACACTTGAACAGAATTTCACACCCCCCAGGGAGCCCTGCCACCCTTCTGGAGATTGAAGAAAATATTTTGATCACAACAGTGATCAAAAGATTAAGAAAAAAACCCAATCCAACCTACATCAGCAGTTGATTCAAACTTCTAAGCTACATCCCAATAGAGGTGAAATATTTGAAAAATAAGATGCTTTTTTAAGCCAATAGCTCTAAAAGGTGGGAAGAGCTAAAGGACTCCACACATGCAGCAGGAATTGCACCCAAGGTGATGTGGAAACAGGAATGGATGCTGGACATGGATCCCACTCCACATGTACAGGTGATCAGAAGGAAATGGAAATGAATTCCAGTGGTCTGTAGCTCTGCTGTATAGGAAGAACACAGCAATGGTCTCCTTCAGACATACAGGTTGTAAAGATAATTTTAAAATACCTATTTTCTTTCTAAAAAACATTAATAAATCAGCTGTTGGTCCAAGCACAGCATCCAACAAACCCAAAATGAATGGGACCAACCAGTGGTTCAAAACACTACCAAGTCACAGAATCCACAACCAGTTTGGGTTGGAAGGGACCTCAAAGTCCACCCAGTGCCACCCCTGCCATGGGCAGGGACACCTTCCACTGGACCACGGTGCCCCAAGCCCCACCCAACCCAGCTTTGGGCACTTCCAGGGACAGGAACACTGCCAGGACTACTCCTGAAGCAGTGCTGGAACTCCAGTAATAGCCTAAGGCAGACAGAGGACTGAATTTCCAAACTGGAAATGTCCAGGACAACACTGAAGAACCATTCCTGCTTCCTCAGCTACCTCCAGGTGCCCTCGATCTCCCGTAATTAGGAGTGTGTTTTCCAAGGTCAGCCCAGTTCCTGCCACTCCTCCTGATCCCTCTCCTCCCACACTTTCATTCATGACCAAGCAGACATAGAGTGCATCTCCAGCCACACCTCACAAAAGCATCTGCTCATTCCAGAACCTACCCCACAGCCCAAAGAGCACAAATACAAACTTAGCAGAGTGGCCACATTTTCCCAGTGTATCTCAAATAATCCTGACTCCAGCATTCCTGGCCAGTTCCATTTATAACCCATTTCTCAGGGATGCTGGGGGCATACTCTCTAGCTTGTATTTCAGTTACAAATCTGGATTACCAGCAGGATTTAAAATGGACATTTTACCATAAAGCCCATTTCATATCAGCCTGAAATGGTCCACGGGGATTTTATTTCCTCCTCCAGGGATAACAACCTATTCCATTAGGATATGCTCCAAATCCTATTAGAATCATTATAAAGTTAAATGCAATTTTCACAACTGCAATTTAGTTTCTAAAAAGGATCAAACTGCAACATGACCATCACCCAGTTAATCCATCCTCTCCTGTCCCTCCCCCAAACACAGAAAAAATGCTTGAATTGATGTTTGACAGCAGAATTTTTTGATTATTATATTTTAATTCCGTGAGTTAGTTGTATACTAATTCGTTGGTTTTCCTCAAATGTCTCCTGAAAAAAAAAGGAATTTACACTTTAAATGAAAATAGGGAGTCATAACACTCTTCCTTAAAAACCAGCAGAAGTATATGGATAATACTTGGGGGAAAAAAAGAGATTTAAACTCCAAAACTATGTTGTAGGCAAGACAAATTCTTCCCAATTCCTGAGCACGGCTGTGATGTCCTTAAAATACACTTAATATGCAGCTACAAAATTTGCAAAGCAAACACAAGCTGACAAAAAGGGTTCCTCCCGAGAAATACAGAAAAGTGTCAAATTAATTTACAAAAATCAGCATACCAAGACACAAAAAGGTTATAAAAATGTAAACTACTACAGCAAATTTTTTGCAGCAAAACCAGAGTCGCAGTTTATGAACAGTTTCGGTGGCAGTGACATTCTCTAATGCAGGAAATGGTTATTTTATATATATATATATTTTAGAAAATTAAAGCCAATGTCCCTAGGGAGAAGTGGTGCCTGTGGCATCCTGACTGGGGGGAATATTTCCCTCTTCTTCAACAGCCAGAGTAGAGAGAGGGGGCCTGGTTTGCCTGCTCCAATGACCTCGTTAACCTCTGCCCAGCAGCTGGAACAGCCTCAAATGAGCATTTGATGGCCCATGTTTTGCTCCTTTGGACTGTTCAGAGCTTTACAGTTTCCTTGGCAAATGCCAACCCCAGCTCTATAGAGAGCTGGTTCCAGTGCTGGCAGAAAGGCAGGGCTGAATTAAAAAAACTATTTTACATTTCCAGTGAAAAGCTTTCATTCAGAAACTGTTAAATATGACCCACACTTCAGAGACCTGCCCCTAAATAAACATTCCAGAGGCAGAAACTAAAACCCCATATTCAATGCTAGGACAACAACCAAGAAACCAGGTAAGCATGACTAGTACAGAACAAATATAAAGTATAATTATATTGATCAATTAGAGAGCAAAAAACTCACACTGTAATTCAGCATATGTGGGGTTTTTTTAGGCAGAAAAAATATACTGTAGATTTATGGAGCAGGAAGTAATAGCACTAAAGTTCACAGAAAAAGGCCTGAGAAACAAGGATTTTCTCACAAACTGGACATGAGTCCCAGTATCACACTGGGATGGAAGAACTGCCCATGTGGAATCTGGCAGCAGCTCCCTCCCTCCCTCCACTCAGCACACCCCTACCCCCCCATATTCGAAGGAAAACAAGAACTCTGATTTACAAGAAAGCAATGAAAATGATCAATGACTCAGAAAATTGGCTCCAAAAGAAAAATGGAAGAGCTGGAATCAGTTATTTGAGCAAAGGCAGGATTATGCAGCCATGGAACTGGACATCTCAAACAGGAGCCTAACAAAGAAATGCTCAANGACACACAACTAACATCTCCATCCCTGTCCTGTCCTCAGATAATACTCCAAACAATTAATTGCTCACTCTTGCATGGTGGGATGGAAATGGGATTCCCTCCCAGCACAAGCTGCAGTAAAATCCAACAGTCCCTGAACACAGCCATGAAGAAGCTCACATGTGCAGCAGCCCCATATCCAGCAAGGCTCCTGTGGAAAGCTGTGGGCTCCAGCCTGGCACTTGGATTGCAGGCAGAATCACAGAATCACAAGGTTG
>WBNO01007823.1:0-27813 GCA_013400575.1 Peucedramus taeniatus
ATAATAATAAATAATAAAATCTAAGGGCTCCCAGTGACTTCAGCAAATACTAGTAGATGCCTCCATTTTCTTTTTAGCTGCATATTACATATGCCAATACTATAATGTATTGGCACTATATTAATGCACACTAATGTTTGTAACATTTTCTTTTATCTCTTGTGTCTTTTATCTCTTGTGAACTTTGATTTGCAGCTGAAAATATATTTTGCTAATTCCACAGAAAGACAGAAAGTGACCAGTGCAAAATTGTTAATATCTGAAATAAGTCATTAAGCTTGTGGGTCTAGGCCTAAAAGCCAGGAATTGATTCCTATAGGTCTTGAAGATTGATCCTTTAAATACTACATAATAGGAATGAAACTCTGATTAATGTGTGTAATTAAAGCATCAGAGACACCAGGAGATGTTAGACCACAGCCATTTGCTAAATGGTGATACAACATGTTTCCTTTCCCAACTTTGCATTATTGCCACCCTTTCAGCAAGATGGGTGGAAGGAAACGATTTTTTGTTGTGAAGGGAATTATAAATATACTATAACTAATATGTTATGCTAACATCACTTTAATCAGGTAATTATTAAAGGACTGTTTGGCCTTTAAGGACATTGATTTAATGGGAATTAATTTAATGATTGAACACTGTTTGTGTAACATTATCATTGCTAGTGATGCAGAAAATTGGAATCTCAGCTCAGTTGAAAAGAGTTTAGACTTTTTATTATCACATTAGATACTATTCTACTTGAATGTAGTTATTAGACCCTTTTTATACTTTCAGTATACATTTAAATGTTTGGGGTTTATCTAAAAATTTCTGAATAGAAAAAGTAAGTTAAAATTTCTGTCATTGTACTGCTCTCCTTTTTGATAGAGGCTTGAATTTCTGTTTAAAATAGTCTTTTAGAAAGTCCATTCGATTTTGGGTTTGACTTGCTATTGCTTCTCCCATAAAACAAATTTTCTCTGTTTCCATTCTCTGCTTTCTTCTCTGCAAACCTGATGATTTTTTTTAGGAGGAATAGAGTTTGGTTTATGGAAAAGTTTTGCAACTTTAAAGACACAGCAGCTTTTAAAACTAGCAGCAGAGCACAGTTCTGTCTAGATTATTCTGAGGCTGAGTCCTGCACTGTCTAGTCACAGCTTAGTGGAAATGGTGAACATTATAAAAGCACTGTGATCAGTACCTGAGGGTTAAGACAGAGCTAAAGCTGACCTTTATAGTTACAGCTCCCACTTACCTAAAGGTATGTTGTCTCTGGATCCCCTCCTTGGTTTGCCCTTGGGGGTGCTATTGTCACAAATTATTTTTCATCTTCGTAGTGCCTCTAACTACTGTTGTATATAAACTAGACCCAAGGAGAAAAGGGGAGCATGTAGTGAAGTGGTGCATCTGACAGGCTGCTGCAAATAGATTAATTTTCAAACAAAATTTTGCTCAAGGATGTCTGACAGTTCCTGCGGTATCTTGTCAGAATTTTCCAAGGGAGCCTGGTGGGTAAATGATTAGCCCTCTGTTACTAGAATGAAGCTGTTACAGTAGACACAGCAAGTTAGGCAGGCTGGTATTTGAAGATTGATAGAAATATAATTTGGTAATAGACAGAGCAGAGACTTAAACTTACGAACACAGTAGGTTACTAATCCAGTGTTGAGCAATGCTGTAGTAGGCTGAAATGCTTTGCACTGGGTAGCACTGACCCTTTCCTTGATGCTAGATGAATTTCTAGCTTCAGAGAGGATATTTTCAAGTAACATGACTGGAGAACCTGTATTTTAAGGAAAACAGTTTGTGAGCAGGCATTTCACCAACCTTTTGGATATTGCTGTTTGTCCATCAGGTCGTATGTCAGGGCCCTCTGACCAGATTTATGAGATGGGTTCTCTGGGCTGTAACTTGATGAGGGTTTTTGTGGCACTGCCACTGATCCTTGATTAGTCCCAGCATTTGAAATCTCAGCATGAGCAATCTTTTCCTATTAATGAGAAAACAGAGCTGAGCAATGAGCCTTAGTATGTGAGTCAAGTGCCAAAGGCACATCCAAACAGATACACAGCAGTAGCAAATGGAGGATTTTCAGAGGGAGTTTTCAAGATATGAAATGTAGCTTGGAGGGGATTGCTGGCCAGCAGTAACAGAGGGTGACAAGGTAGCATGGTAATCTCTCTCTCAGATTGGAACTGGCTCATGCCTGGCCTCCTTGAGGAGGTTGGGGGAAGCCTACATCTGCCTCCACAAGGTTGTGCATACACCCTCAGGTGTATGCTGGCTTCCAGAGCTGCTGGTAAGGATCTTTACATGTATAAGATGCAGCTTCTCAAACTCCTTCACAGATTTCAGATACCTAGGAGTGATTTGAAATAAGCCTGAAGGAGAGGAATGATAGTTTTGTATTTTCTCCCTGTCACATAAAGAGGAGAAATAAATGAGGGGAGCTTTCTTTTGTGCATCATTGCTTCCCTTCTGGGAGTGCAGTAAGGGCAGTGCTTCCTACCCAGCTGAAAGAAAACAATCTTCCAGGGAGAAAGCGTAATGAGATTAGTCAGGGGATCATTACACTAACAACAGAAAATGGCAAGAGTCAGTGATTGTTTAGTTCAGAAATAAGACATTAAGGGGAGAAAAAATTAATCAGAGCACCAAAGGACAAAGTGAACACATTCTTTAATTGCCTATAGACCAGCAGGAGAAATCTGAATAATAAACAAGAACAGTTAGACTCAGAAATATGGAGTTGATCTTCATGGTGTTTCTGAAATCTAGTAGGAACACTTGGAAATATTGAAAGTCAGATGGACAAGGTGGGTAAAAGGCGAAGAAGATGTCACTAAGTCAAAATGGATTGGGTATTTCAGAGGTTGAGAACTTGGAAAGAACTGAGCTTGGGTTTTTTCTGTGACTGTGTGCTGATGGCTGGAGCACAAAATGAGATGGGACACGGTGTCTGCTGCAGACCACCAAATCACACTGGAGTGGAGGATGGTTGGCTTCTGTAGAGCATCTCTGTGATGCATCAGGGAAAATGTGAAGTGTAAGAGGGGCAGTCAGGCTGAGTGGTGTGTGTTTCAAACCTCCAGCTGCCCATGCTGAAGTATCTGGAGTGCACAGGTAGAGCATATTGAAAGGAAAAGGAACATTGATTGCATCAAAGTGTTAAATGCTACAAACTTCAGAGAAAAAATGATTTGGGGAGAAAGGGAAACTGCATTAGGTAAAGGTAATACTATCCAAAATCATTATGCCAGAAAGGCAAAAAATATTTCTCTTCTGTGCTTGCAAAAAAAAAAGCAAATTAAATACTTTCTGTGTAGTGGAGATTAAGTGGTGGCTACCACCATAACACAGCAAATTCAAACAAGTTTCACCCAAGCATTTATGAGAGTTTGCTGTGAAGCTTCCAAGACTTCTGTTTGCTGACATGAGTCTTAGAATATTGGGCAGGTTTTAGAAAGATGAAAAAAAAAAATTATTGTAAACCTAAAGACCAAACTGAACCTTCAATTCAAGTTTTTCCTTCCATCGTAATATCTGGATGTAAGAAGATGAAAGACTTAACAAATATAAACAGACACTTAACAATTAAAAAAATATAACCATTAAAAAAGTCCACACATGACTTCTAGCATTTTATTTAAAAAAAGAAAACTTTATCTTTGGGATTTGATGGAAACTTTTATAATTGTTTTGGTAAATTTAAAAAAAAAAAAAAATGGGTCCCATCCAGTCCTATTACTTCCAATGAACTCAAAGAGCAGTTCCTAATATATTTGGAGTATTTTCACATTATACTAATACATATACACATAGATGCAGTGCTCTCTCGGTAGGAAGTAAAGACCTGAAGAAATGTTCAGTGTGTGAAGCAAAATATCTGAATGTCTCTTTTTATATATAATTTTTGTTTTTTTAAATCACTGCATTTTAATACAAACCAAATGCTACAGGAGGACCAGGTGAGTAAAAACTGTAGCTGGCTCTCAAACTTCTCCACACCCTGTAAGATCTGGCTGCCAGCCTTGCCTCATGATCAGTTCCTTCTGCACTCTCAAACCCCTGCAATCTGCCAATATGTGCAAGGATAGAAAGTTCAGCCACTGATTTGCAAGTTTATTTGTAAGGCATTACCAATTCAAGGAGTTGTATTCTCCTGTGGAATAATTCGTCGTGCCTGCTGTGGTCAGTGGGTGTTAACTTCTGCACAAAATGGAATATTACAAGCTCAGGTTATGGCATGCCAGCTTAAATGTTGTGGATGAATACAAGCAAAGTTCAAGGAAGAATGGAAAAAGATAGATGAAAAAAATGAAAATAAGGGAAGAAAAATTCATGATGAGAAATTTCCCGACAACTTCCAAGCTGCATTTACTTCACAGCTGGTAGAAATAGGTATGGGCTTCATTGACTGTAAAATATTTTTTGTCCTATACTGAATTGAACATTTCCAATTGAAAGTAGGTGAGATTTTATATTATCAGGAAAGTTTTTAACAGAACAATAGCAATAGCTAATGCTCTGAAAGGTTCTGTCTTTGAAGAGTTCTGCTTTGCAGAGTTTTGCAAAGATCACAGAGCTCAAACTTTGGGTTTTGTTTCTTGTGGCAATAAAAAAGCAGGAAATATAAAATATCTTTTCCTCTTTGCTAATACAAACTACTTCCCTTACACACACTTTCTATTAATGTCTCTTTCACAAAGAAAACAGAAGACATGCATTGATCTAAACTGTTTGCAACAGGCATTTGCACCTATTTATTTATGGAAATTGCAGATGCACAGCATAATTGATGTGACTGTTCTAACAGGCTAAAGGCTAAATTGCAGCCAGCTCCCAAGTCCTTTGTGCTTTTTTACCAAAGGCCAGTAATTCACTGAATGTGGACAGAATTTTTGTAGGAAAAAGCAGAATCCAATCTGTCCCCAGATAACCCACCCTATTATTTCTTCACCTTCCTTTTCCAAGCACAGTTGAGATTCTTGCTTTTAATTTTGATAGCATTACAGTTCCTCAACAAAGCAGTCACAATTAACATATTTTTCATGGTTCTTTAAATTATCTGGAAAATTCCTTACACAGAAACTCAGCTCACTGCAGTTTTTCTTCAGGCAAACAATTGACAAATCCCTGAGAACAAGATGTCTGGAAAAAGAGAATATGCATTTTGAATTCTTCAGGTGTAATCCAGAATTATAAAATATCAAGATCTTACCAGGCTGTGATCCTGAATTTCCCTATTTTGCCCATTTGTCCTGTATTTTCATTCCTCCTTCTTGCCTGTACTCCTCTCTTATGATTTTTGATGTGAAGAAACCTTTAAACTGAATACTAATGAGGGAAAATATTTTTTTTTAAGTAAAAATATGTATGGTAATTGTATAGTTTCACATTTTGTCTTCTAAGTTGGGTTTTATCCTGATATTTAAGTCTGTCACAATTATGCATTATATTGTTTGCATTATCAAGACAATGCATTCTTTTTCCTGCCTTCTGTTTAGCTTGAAGCACTTAGAAAGAAATGGGAATAAACAGAAATTTATAAGATAAGTTGCAGTCTAAGCCTGTCATCCGAAGTAGGCCAGCATTAAAATGGTCTAGGATTGATGAAGGAGAGCTGCATTAGATGAGAGTGGGAGGACTAAAAGTAATTTCTTTCACTGTGACTTCTGCAGTAATTCAACTTTTTCAGAAAACTCCCAATAAGATTGATTTTTTTTAGTTCAGTTTGCTCTGGAAAGTACCCTTCCCTTCCTGCACATGCAATCTGAAAATTTTAAAGGCAGATTATATTTTTCTAAGTGATTTTGACACATGTCAGATGAATTATACTGGGATCTGTAGCCACAATATAGGTGATGTACAGGTAGTGGAATTTTGTGCTGTGTTATCCCCTACTGCGGGTGTATTGGAAAGGCCCCAGTAAAGGATAATACAGCCTCTGTAGTCCTTTGAGATCAGTCTCTTAATGGGACAAAGCAACTCCTGGACTGCTGTCTTCTGTGATTTCCATTTGTTTCATAAGTGGGGCTCAGTACTTTTAAGCTCAGCTCATCCTGCCCCAAGAGCAGTGTTTTTACTGTAACCTCAACCAGCCTGCTGACCTCCACTGATGAATTCTGCTATGGGAACGAGGGGCCATAGAACAGATTTTTCCCTGGTCATCAACGTGTGTCTGCATTGCACAGGTGGCCCCTTCTGCCATTTTGTTTCCTAAGCTTTGCTGGTATGATATGAAAGACAGCAGCAGGCAAAGATTTGATCCATGTTTTTGGCTCCCTCCTGCTTTGTGCTGTGTGTAACCTCTTGTAACTAGAACGTGACCCAATCCATAAAGATGTCACGTGCCTGAAACTCATCCTGGATCTTGGAAAGCAGAGCTCAGGGAGGTTTGCATGCCTGTCCCTCCTGCATACTGATTTAAGGTTGAATTTAGTATCTTTTAGGTCTGTTGCTCTCTGTCGTGGTAATGTTAATGGAAAAGCAGTGATTGTTGCTCTCCTGAGTGACCTGGCACTCTTCTGCACTGAGAAGATGTGGATTGGGACGAAAAAAAAACTTTAGAAAGTTCTATCCCCAGAAACAAAACTGGGGAGAATTGAACTGCCATGGTGCAGGAAGTGTTTTAGCAGAGAGTACAATGGAACAAGACTGTATCTCATTAAGTCTCCTAATAGATGCCAAAGAAATGATACCATAGCAGTAAAAGATCTCCTCTGATTTTTGTTTCTTTTCTTCTTTTACTGGGAAAGGTGGAGTACCCTGCCTGTACTGCTGTAAAAAAAGTCATGTATTTATGCAGTTGTGGTGTCAGCCCTGCTTTAGAAATGGTGGTTTAAGAGGCCTCAGTACAATAATTGTTAGAGGAGTGAGGAATTTTTTTGATATGTGTTTATTGTACATGTACTTCAATACAAGCTTTGTCCTCAAGCTTCATTTATTGACTGCTGGTATACAAGGAACAACTGTGAATTAGGAACAAGGCTTCACAAACACCTGTATGAAATAAAAGCACTTCATTAATGGGTTTTAAAGTCTATTTTTAACATGGGAGGGAAAAGGAAAAAGTAATAGTGAATAGAGGGGACAAGCTTACCGAAGTATGGGAAAGCTGTATGGACAGTGGGGAATGTTGTGGATGAGGGATCTCTAGTGGCTTTCATGTTCACTTGGTGCGCAGCATCCTCACTTGAACCAGAAGGCAGGTGTTTGAGTTTCAGTGGTTCTCTTCTGACATTTAATTGCAAGTCAAAAATGTGACAATTTCAGAGTTTTACTCATTAAGCTGAAAAATGAAAATGCAAGGATATCCAAAATATCATTGGCTTCTTCTCAATCACACTAGCCATTTCATTTAAGTGTGAAGATTATCTGCAGGGCTTGGCACCTGAAAGTTAAAAGGACCAACAGCCTTTTCTGATCAAATAATATAATTGCTCTTTTCATTTTATTAAAAAAATAATTTTCAAATTAAGTATTTAAAAGACATTGCAAAAACTGTTGTAAAATAGAAATACTCTATTCCAAGTAATTTAAAATTCATGCAGCAGACAAATCCAGATTTTCAGATGTTGAAGTTACTGTTCATCTTTGATAATCCTTAGACTGAAATAATATCTCCCAATCTGATCAGTAGCTTCTTATTTCAGACAATTACATTTCTTTCTTGGAAATAAAAGAAAACTTGTTTCCAGCTGTTTAGGTCTAAGAGATTTTGTCTGTCAGTTCTTGAATTCTCAAAAGGCAAAGGATTTGAGTGTTTATATACCAAAAGTATAAATGAATGGAGTCTATTATTATTTCATATATGGTACAATTCCACATAACTGATTCAGGAAAAAAGTTTCAAATTTGTATGACAATGCAGAGTTCCCAGTGTTTTGTATAGGTAAGAAAAATTCTAAATAAAGCAGTAGGAGCATTCTTAATAGACAACACTGATTAAACATCAAGTTTCTGTACATAAGTGAAAATTACTTGTTCTTGGAATGGGAATAATTGTAATTTGTATTCCTTTAAACCTACTTGCTGTGGAAACATTAAGGAGTTTTTACATAAGTACAAAACAAACTATCTACTGATGATTGAATTGGTAACAAATTGCTTTTGCAAATCCCAGGCATTGTACCATCATAAGATTTTGCCTAGGAGAAACCTACCTTAAAAATAATATCAGCTTCTCAAATTGCTGAGTCTGGAGGGAGAGGAAAAGGATGAACATCTTGAGCAGTTGGCTGTGGGTGTTTGCTGCATTCACCTATCCCCCCTTAGTTGCTTGTAGCTGTGACAAAACATACTGCAGACAAAAGGGGGATTAAAAAAAATTGTATCTTCTTTCATCTAAAACTCTGAGATTTATGTATTTTTTTAAGCAGAAAGAGCTCTTGCAAATACTCCAAACTGGTGTGTTTTGGGGCAGCTATTTGAATAAAAGCTGCTGCTTTTCATGGCTTGCGTTACTAGGCTGTTGTCACACAATCAATAGTTTGCAGCTCATCCTGGGAGGCTTAATTGCTGCTCATGTTCTGTTTACATGGCAGTTGGATTTTAAAGGAAAGCAGCTAGAGGAATACAAAACAATGTTTGCTTTCTTCTTCAATACATGTGATTTTTTTTTCCCTGCATGTCCAAGTTCACTTGCAGCAAGTTGTACAAATACATATGGTTATCACGAGCATCTGCCTGCCTACAGAACTGTGAAAAGTAATTGTGGTTTGATGGGATTTTTTGACTTTACATTCCCCAGAATGAAAGAAAAACTTAATTAAGGTTTGTAGATAAGATCTCTAAGGAAAGAACATTGTAAGTTATTCCTTTGACTGCTTTTGTTCTGAGATGTAGAAGTCTATTTCCATTACTGGACAGGACTGGCAGATGAACTGCAATTAAAGGCACAATAGCAAAAGAGATTAAACAGAGGAATGACAACTGACAGTGTGGGCTTCCTTCAGTGCTTTTTGTTGCATAGAAAGTGCAGCTCCAAATCCTGCTCAGTTCACTGAAGCACCAGGTTTTAATGAGCTGCTTTACACTGTTAACCTTGGGGTCTAGTTATCCTGAGTGATGCACAAGCATTCCTCTGCCAAATGAAAACTCTTGCTTTTCCTTTTTCCCCACAGGAGGAGAGGTTCCATACACAACCCTGGCAACCCGACTGATGATGGGAGCTTGGTGGCTTTTTGCTTTGATTGTCATCTCCTCCTACACGGCCAACCTAGCAGCTTTCCTCACCATCACACGCATTGAGAACTCCATCCAGTAAGTTGATAAAGAATTGTTATGAGTAATAAAATGATACAGCCTAATTAATAATCAAAAATTTGAGATTTTATTTCGTGACCAAGATAGGGTCTCTGATAGCCACAATCAGAGACAGCTCAGCGCTGGGTGAGCTCTGGTCTGACCTCTACCGCGTCAGACCCCCTCTGTTCACAAATGCTGCCTCCATTGGGTTGGTTTTTATACAGTTTTTTTCGCCTGGGGCAGAGGTTCTCCTATTCCTTTGTTGCTTCACATATTCATGTGGTTTCCTTTTCTCCGTGCTGGACTGGACAAAGCCATTTCTGGGAAGTGATGAGATCAGATGCCAATTTACAGGAACCTGGCATTCAGATGCGAAGGTCTAACAACCCTGGGTATCTCCATCGTGGGCACTTGTCAGCTGCTCATCGCCCAGGTGTTCCCCAGTCAGTCCCAGGAAGGGATTCTTCTCTGCTGGAGCCACGTCTTTTAGTTTGTTAATAAGGTTTCCCCTCCGCTGCTTTGTAATTCTGTGAAGCAGTCTTTCCCCAGCAGATCTTATGGGTTTAAAACTTTCAGAGATTTTCCATACATGCACAACTTATTACATCTATATTTCATATGAGTATGAATTATTCCATAACGTATATCACAGAATGATTCAAGGGAAAGGAGGGCAAACATAAATATACATGTAGAGGGGTATAAATGTTCTACTTAAATGTGAGAACAGGAATAAATGTTTATCCTCCTGAGAAGTAGTTGGAAAGTTAGAAAAATAACAATACACTATGGACTGTCAGTCTCCCTGGAGACACTTTCTTTTTAGGATTGGAGTTGTCGGCCTCTAGCAGATGCTTTTCCCTGTGGCAGACATACATATGTATGTTTGCACACATACATATTTTGAAAGAAGCAATTGAGTTTGAGCTGACCACATAATATCAGTGTTTGAAATAGGAAAGTATGAATTGCTGCTGCTGCTTTCCATGCAGATGTATTCCATAATGCTTGCATTCTGATACTTTGGTCAGGAAGACCCCGATGCTTCTTCAGTGTATGGGGAGCTGAGAGCTGACTTCACCTATTCTTGCCAAGGCAGAGATGTTTTAACAGCAACAAGCAGTAAGAAACTCACTGGTTTAGGAGCTCTTCTTTGCTCCTTCTGCTCCTGGGAGCTCTCTTACTACATAAGCAGATCATGTCATTCTCTTTTCCCCTTCTGTTTGTTCCTTTGCCTCATACCTCCCAAAAATGAATGTCCTGGTCTTCTCCTGTCCCTTTTATGGTGAACTCTTTCTGTCACACCTTCCAGTCTTTTTCTGAAGATCATGTCATCTTTCCATACCACAGAAACCTTTCTCGGTTTCCTCCCTCTCTCTCTGCCCTTTTTGTATTCCAGTATCCCCTCCTTCACCTAGCTGTGTGCTGAGTTATCCCTGCTCCCATTGCTCCAGTACTTCACCTTCAAATGCTCATTCCTGGGTCAAAGTAGAGAATACAGGGAAGCATTAGCTAGCCAAGCACTGTGAGGGACAGCCAGCCATTTTTTCATAGCAGGTTAATCTTGAGCCTACAAGTCTGTGAAAGTATGTGAGAGTGACAAAATTACCCTTTCATATATATCCTTCTTTGCAAAAATCACAGAGTGACTTTAAAGAAGAGAGGCACATTTCACTGTATTTCTCCTTCAGAAAAGTAAGAACTTGACCTTCAAGTCAGGCTCAATGCTGACCTTAGGGAAAATTCTCTTTTCCCAGTCCAGTTATTGATCCAAGTCCCTGACTTGTGTGTATCATCACCTAAGGTCTTTCTTCCTCTAGTTCAGCTGTTTTTAAAATCTGAAATTCCCCTTGAGACAGTGAGCCACTATCACAGACTGAGCAGGGGGAGCCTTGGCCCCTTGGCCTCCTGTGAATTCACAGGTCAGGATCAAGCATCGCTGCGTGCCAGCAGTCACTGTGCTCGCACAAAGGTGCCACTCTAGGTGAGAATTTTCTATGTGCTAAAACCAATCCAGGCTTTCACACAGGCTGGTAAACATCTGCAACAGCAGACAAGTTTCATTTGGAATTGGAGCCCAATTTGGACCCAAGGTGTTCAGCAGTACTTAACTTGGAGTGAAAGGTTATGTCCGGACCCTTGGGTGATGGAAGTGGAGGGAGAATTTGGTGCTCCATGGACCAAATTGCCCAAGCTTTACCAGTCCTTACATTTCAAATTGGAAATTTTCTATGGTTGTTATCCTTCCTTTCTGAGGTAACAACCTCACCACTTTCATCTATTAGAGGGCTCTGTACTCTAAGATAGAGATATATAAAATAGACTTAAGTCATGAGAAAATTACTCCCCTGATACAGTTGTATTACCAGTTAAATCAAGTTACTTTTTTTTTTTTTTTTTGGTGTTCTGAATAACAGATTTTGGTATTTTGACACAACTCAACCATTTGACTGCATTCTCAATTATAATTCCTTCAAAATTTGTATGGGAGTAAAATTATATTCTGTGTCAATGTTTGTCAACACTGATTTTGATATTTTGAGGGAAGTAGATTTTTTTTTTTTTTTAAGTTTAAACTATTTAAATTTGATTAAGGACTGTGAAGAAACAACATGGGAATTTATGTATGCAAAATAAATTATAATGATATATTCACTCATTCAGTTTGTCCTTACAAGAATGAAATATGCTTCTGCATTCTGCTTTGAAATCATGTCCCTTCTAGTTTTGAAGTAGTCCAGAAAAATGTTCAAATTACTGTGACAAATGTCTGGGTTTTCTTATGATGTGTAAAAAAGAATAAAATATACCCAAACTATAATTTAAAACATCTTCAGCTTCTTCTTGCAGTTTATTATGATGTCACTAGAAAAGCCTCAGTGGAATTTTGAGGTTATTATGTACAGTTGGGACTACATTGGTCTTTGTGCTGTATTATTTATGGGCAGAGTCACTGAAAATGTTTTATTCAGTAGAAAATGTTGCAGCTGGAAAGCTCCTGGAATGAAAGAACAGACTTCTTTCAACAGCACTTCCAGCTCAAAAATAGAGTAATTAGATGTGTTTAGTATCCATTAGGGAATGAAGTTATCCTAACTATGGTGTGAGTATAAAACTTCAGTTTACAAAACTGCCAAAATTGGAACTTAAACCAGCACATAAGAGAGAGGAAGTTTGTTTATCATGCTGAATTACTGCAAAGTGGAAAACATGAATAAGCAATAAAGAAAAAAAGCTGATGCTCCTTTTTTCCTTTTTTCTTCTTTTTTTTTTTTTTTAACAGTTCAAATTGTACCTTGGGGAGCCTTCAAGGCCAGAATGGAAATGAGTATAAGCATTAAAAAAAAAATCCAGATTCTGCTAGTAGTGCTTGTCAGCTTTAGACAAGCCAGAAAAAAAGAAAAGAAATTGAAGTCAGTAGGTTTGCACAGATATAAAAAATAGTTAATAATTTTTCATTTCAGTTTCCAGCTAGCATCAGATATTACAGTGTGTTGTTGTAGGTATGGTCCTTGTGATATCTTTTACAAAAGATAGGAGGATTCAAGCAGCCCACAGAACATTTCATTTCCATGAAACTTTTGGTAGTTACTGCATTTCAGCTTTTGGATGTGAAGCTAGTTTGTGTTCAGAACTCTGGCAGCTTCTCCTGTTCAGTTGAAGTGAAGGCTGGGCCATTCTTCCTAGTCAGTGCCTCATGGTATCCAGAGCTCTATTTTGAGTAGCAAAGCATGCAAAATTTTATTAGCCCATCCACTAAGGAGTACCCTTAGTGAAATAAGTGTTCTCTTTCCCTGTAGAGTTTCAAAGTAGATCTTTGCTGTATAACCTCACTTGATGGCATTTATGCTCTGCCTCAATGTTCGATTTGAATCAAATTTTTGCAGTTTTTAAATTCAGAGAAACTAGAAGAAAAAGAATGGGAGTTAAATCTGCTTTTCCAGGAAAATGGCTACTCTTGATACCTTTGGGAGCTCAGCTTTTCACCTTCTGCCAACATGCAACATCAAGAACAGAGGCACTCAAGTTCTGAAGTAGTTCCTGGATACATCTTTTATTCACTCTTGACCACATTGCAGATGACATTTAAATCAAGACAGCATTTCAAATGCCAAAACACTGGGGCAGCAAAGTGTAATTTCTAGATGTTTTAAATCTTTTGATCGCTTTCTCAAATGCAACATAAATTAATAGTAATTAGGAGTGGCTTTTCTTGGTAAATGCCAAAGGAATTTGGAGGTCCTCAGCTATTTCTAGGAGGTGCTCATGTTCTGAATTTCATCACTGAGCCAGTGTTGACATTATTATGTTTTATGATTCCTTTAGGACCAAATTAGAGTCCCTTGGCAGAGATTTATTTTACTCAAATTACTGCACTGTTTTTCTGGATTAGGAGAAGTGTCACCACCTCATGAACACTGACATTTTGCAGGAAGGTTGTGGGAGTGGGATGAACAGAGGAGTCAAAGGATTTGCCATATGAAAGCCTGGTGTTAGGTGGTTTTAAATTTAATCCACTTCTAAAATGTGGAAGCGTGAGAGTTTAGATTGTACATGTTGTGGGGGAAAGTGTGCATCTTTTGTCTTCTATAAAATCAGAAGTTCACATTATGTTCTCCATCTTATAACAAGTGTGTCTTGTTTGATAGGTGAGACCTCTGCCTCCAAAAATGGAGGCATAGTGGGAAAGCAGGTCTTTCTTTCTCAGCCATTCTTTTCACAACATTTTGCTAAACCATGATTCACTTGAAGCTAGGAATTCCTTAAGGCTTTATACAGCTCAGTGCAACTGACTTCAGGATTTCTGCAAGGGGGTTGCACAGAATGCAGTAATTAGATATTGCCCAATGCATGTCCATTAATCTTTTCTTTAACATGGTTCAGCCTGCAAGCTGAACAGGCTTCTGCCACAGCTCACCCTGCCAACAGTCAAATCCCTAACCCTAAATCTGCTTGAGAATTATTCTTTACTGTCCTAGGAAAAAAAAAAAATAACCAAACCAACCAGACAAATGAACAAAATACCCCACAAAAGCACTGGAAAGCTTTATCTGAATTAGTCATAAATAAAGACTTTAGCGTAGGCCATGACATTGGTTGTTTTTTGCTGAAAATTTAGTAAGCGGTTCTTACAGACAGCTCTATGCAGCACCCAAGTCTAGCACAGCTAGCCTGAGTTGATCTATAACCCAGGTTTACAAAGATGTGTTGATGCCAAAGTCTCTGACCTCAGTGGTATTTTATCACCTAAAAAGAAATTCAGTCACTTCTTTATGAAGCTGCCTTTTTGCTTTTCAACATTTTTGTGTGTACTATTTTAGCACTTTTGGCTGACATATGTGAACATGTTACCAATTCTCAGTCTAGGATTTGAATTTATAGAAAAGGGTATGCTTTGAAGAAAGAAACATATCCAAATCCTGCTATGTTTTTCTTCTAGCTGGAGGCAGAGAGAATTTTTTAAATTGCAAAGTAACTGACCTGAAATAAGCCATAAAATGAAAGTGACCTGACAACTGCTGCCTGATTAAGGTGTCGAATACTAAGCAAAATCAAAAAACACTGAAAAATACATCTATCTGATAATAACTCTTCCTCAAATGATTCAATTCCTCCTCAGAATAGCCCCATTAGCCTAGTTAATTTAGGATAATATTGATGCTGGGATAATAATGGTATTATCCCAGTAATTGCAATGAGAAAAAAAATTACTATAAAGGCCAAACATAATATTTTTCCTCACAATGCTGCATGATTTATAGATGAAAATAAGCTGAATGATCTGACTGCATGGTCACTTCCCTAGAAATAGAATTTGTATACAAACTCAGTTTAAGATATCTTATTTCAAACAATTTTTTTCAACTACATCTTCTTTTTTTATATTTTTAAACAATTTTTATCATTCATTACCTTATTGTTTCAAAACTAGAAATTCAAAGCGAAAAAAGTTTTTTAAATGTGAAATTATCATTTGCTTACTCATGCTAATGAGTGCTTTGCTTTGCAGATAGTTCGTCTGAGAAGTACAGAAAAATTACATTTCAGTGTGGGTAATGGAATCAGGATTTGAGTATCAGAGGATCCCTTGTAGGAATTAATTATCTTGACAAATGCTTTTTCCTTATTTTGAGATCTGGTGTGGCAGCTGTGTGGTGAAACTGGGGGGCAGAGTGAGGCTGAGGATTTACATGTCCACTAAACAATTTGTCTGAAAATAGAATGAGTTGTTTAATCCAGGAACAGAGGTTCACCAACCAGCATGTAACCTATAAACCAGACTGGAGGCAAAGCAGTTTTAAGAGTTCTTTCTTCTCTAAAGGAACCTCAGTGGTTTAATAATTCTAGTAGTTTTCTCAAAGTTTGTCATTTCTCTTTGCTTTGCTGTACTTTGTTTTGTTGTACCTTCTAAGCTGAGTGTCTCAGCAACACTTGGCAGAGTTGTGGGTTATTAAATAAACAGCTTCTGAAGGAGATCATATATATTATGATCCCAATTTACATGTTTGTGTGAGGGGAGGGAGTCATTGACATGTGATAGATCTTTGCTGTATTTGCGGCTTGCCTGTGCAGCAGTATATACACATGCACACCTCCCAAACTTCTTTCTTGCTCCTCAGCATATGTTCAGGTGAACCAGAGCTTTGGGTTTACTGCCAACAACAGCACTTAGCCCATCCATAGAGTTTACACTTACATTTGTCTTGCATTTGTCCTTTAATCGTCATTTTCTCAGCATGGAGCCTCACCTGCGACTGTGAAAGATGCAAGTAGGGCAGCTGAGAGGCATCCTGTGCTTCCAGATAGCACATCTAACAGTGAGGCACTGCAGACTCCAGTTAATGCCAGACATGGCAACTGCAACATGCCTTCCTGAAGGCATTGACATAATTCTTCTCCTTGTTATTTCCCAGCTGGTGGTGCTTTTGTGTGTGATAGCACACTTGCTTCTCAGCCTGCTTGCTTCCCATACCTGACTGTAGTACACTCCAAGACTAATAGCTCATGTCTTGTGCTGGTTTGCCCTTCTGAAAATAACAAAGTTGCTTTTATAGCCACAAGATATACACAGGGGCTCTTTTTCTTTTGTGCTGTTTTTAACTGATTTGTGGCAGCAGCTACACCTGTCAATTTTATCCTGCTTAGCAATAATATATCCAAGAAAATGCTTTGTTGCTTGTTATATTAGAAATTATATGGCTATACAGAGTCCTGTAATAATTGTAAAGGAATGATTGCAATTTTACTAAGTGTTGTCACTAGAAATTGGAGACTGGATAAATACTTTTGGTACACTTTTCTGGTATGACAAATAACAATTACAGGACACTGCAGTATGTGTCTTGTGACAGCTCATTGCACTGCTGAGTGCTGCCAGTTGATTACAGGAATGTACTAGCAGCAGCAGCAGGAACAGAATGGATGAATACAGTGTGCTGTATTTATCTAGTGCCTTTCATCAGTGATGCTTTTGACAGATAGACAGACTGTCAGCACTTTGCACAACACTTTGCCTAATGGTAAAATAAGGAGAAGCTCTCAGCAAGGCCCACTGCTGCCTACCAGGGTGCCTTTCTGCAGAGCTGTGCTCAGCCTGGGTGTTGTAGGGTTTTATTCATCCCCAGGTACAGAGCTTTTTGTCCTTGCTGAATTTCACACCCCATTGCTCCAGCCTTTCTAGGCCCATCTGACCTTCATCCTGTCCTTGAGCAGGTCCCCCCATGTCATGTCATCTGCAAACTCGACAGGAGGGTGCTTGCTTACCTCCCCCAAGGGAGGTAAGCATCATTACCATCACTGGTAAAGATGTCCCAGGTTAGACCTCTGGGGTACCTGTTAGCAGCCTGCAGGTGAGATATGCCATGATCATGACAATCCAATCGGGAATTTATCAAATCTGCTTTCCCACACAGCTGTACCTAATGACCTCCTTTGGATACAAGGATATTGTGGGAGGCAGATAGGCAGGCTGCCTTGCTAAAGGTAAACTATGTCAGTATCTCTAATCTTGTCCAGAAATGAAGTAATTTTAGTGTAGAAGGCAACCAAATTGGTCAGGCATGACTTAGTTTTGGTGAGTCAATATTGAGTGCTGCCAGTCGGGTGCTTCTCCTCCATGAGCTCAGAAATGTGCTGAGAGGACTCACTCCGTGAGGTTGGACAACCAGCAGTAATCCCATCAATGGTCTTTTTTCACTTTCTTAATATAGTCTGGATATTTTCTTTCTCCTTTAATAAGGGGTCTCACTTAGCTTCCTTCACCTTGCAAAAATTAAAGCAGATGGCCTTGCAAGGACACGGGCCAGCTTTCTCAGCACACTCTGACTTCTATGGATCTAGTGATCCCAATCAGTCTCTGCCTTGTCTGGTTGAGATTTACCAGACAATCTTGTTGTTCATAGCCTTCTTGAACTCTGCCTGTAGTCACAAAGGCCTGGGAGACCTTGGTGAGGAAAAGTTAGGCAAAGCAGGCATCGAGCGCCTCAGCTCTAGCCATGCTGTCGCCATACACAAGGTCACACTCTTCTTGTTCAGCCTTTTAGTTCTGCAAAAGCTGTTCTTGTTACCCTTGAAATCCCTCAAGAGCATCCACTCTGAATATTTCTAATGTTACACAGAGTTGCTAGGAAATGTTTCTAAACTCCTCCTGTAAAGATTGTCTGTCTGCTTCCAAGGTCTGTATGTTGTTTGGTGAGAGGAAGTTCTTTTTGAAATTCTGGGGTTTCTGAGTAATTTCAAAGTGTAATAGATGATTGACTTGTTTTCCCTAGAGAAACCTACCTGGTGGCTATGTCTAGATTCAGGACTGACCTTTGTAATTGTATTAATCCTTATTTCAGCATGTTTATTAAACTTAAGAACATGACCTAAGTAGCTTACTTTTGTAATTCCCCTGAGTGCCACTTTTAAAAATATTTACTGCCTTCCTTTTGCTCACTGGCTGTAAGGAGGTTTCACATTTTTGCTTACAGCTCAGCCATTTTATATTTAGTTTTTTAATATTTTAATATTTATATTTATTTTTTCAGAGCGCATAGGTGTTTATCTGGACTTGACTTTTTTTTATTATTATTCAGTTGCAAACTAACCACAGTTCTTACTGTCCTGATGCCTTAGTCTGCTAGAGTCTCATCTTTGTCCTCATAGAACAGGGCATATCTTGGTCCTCTGGTAGAAGACCAATACACTTGGTTTCAGGAAATGTTACATGCAGCATCTCAGCTTTGATGATTCCATATATGTACGGATCCTCTGCAGGTTCCCTGTTTAAAAGGAATGCAGTCTTGTTGGAGAAAGTGAGATGATTTTGAGGGGTTTTAATACCATTAGTTATTTACTCCTCACAATTACATTTATCCCTTCCTTATAATTACTATGTTATCTGACTAGAATCTAGCTCTTGGTCAATGTTTTTCTAAGCCCATATGTCTAAACTTCAAAGGATTTCTTTTTTACTTAGCTAACATCTAATCTCTCGCCATTGATCTCTATTGACTTCTTCTTTTCCTGCTTTCTGTTTTGTTCATGGCATACATACCCTGTGAGATGTCATTACTGTTTTCTTCAGTGCCATCCTCACAACACCTGAGAATTCAATTTTTTCCAACCCCCGACCCACAGGGCCATTTTCACTAGCCTTCATATTTACATTTTTTAGAAATACAGCTTGCAATTAGATGAGTTTTTTACGTTGCTGTTTGCATTTGCTGTGTCTGCAATAAGCTTTTACAATTTGCTATTGCTTTCTTTAAGACAGCATTGAGCTCCTTGATTGTCCTTATGTGTCATCCACTAGATTTGTGCAGTTTATACACAGTTAATTTGTGCTGGGAAAGCTGTAATGGGTTTTAAGCAGTAGACGTATTGCAGTAGTTACTTTGAAATTTTAATGAGTGCCATTAAAGAATCAAAGGTACAGGAGAGCAATTCAACAGGAAAGGAAAATAAAAGCCAAGAGGTAGGGAAACTTTAAATGGTTCCAATATACAATTTTTAATTTCAAAGCAAGTTTGGTTGACTAGACCCCATTTGGGATGCTTTAGAAACTTCTAAGTTGGTTTATTTATTTTGGTTTATAGAGAAGGGTAAGACTAGATAACATGTAAACCAGAACAAATTTGTTAGACTAAATAACATGAACTGTGATAACATGAAAATATGATGAAAAAGCAATTAATGAAATTACAACAGAAATATTGATGAAAATAATATAGGATGTGACCTATGAGATGGATGCACAGTTCAGTGGAGGAACACCCCACCAAGCTGCCCTGCGCAGTGAACCCAGGAACTCACAGAGCAGGGAACCCAGGAGCTCAGCCCAGGTGCTGAAAAAAAAATTTCCTGAGTTCTGGTGCTGCCATCAGCTCCCCACAGCAGGGCATGTGTTTGCACTGTAGGCAGGTATCCAGCTTCTGATTCCAACACTCCCTGCCTCTCCCTTGCCTCTGCTCAAAGGAGCTTGGCGTTTCCCAGCATTCTCTTGTTCCTCCTGTTCTTTTTTCATCCATTTTCACTTTTTCCACCCCTTATTTTCTCTTCATATTCCTCTTTGTGTCTTAATTTAAAAAAAAATCATTCTTGCTTTATCTTTTAAGAAAAAAAAATAAAGGAAAAAAAAAAACAACAACAGAAGAAAATCTGTCTTCCTCTGTGTTGCCCTTTGTTTGCCTGCAGCTCCTTCCCCTTGAAAACACGATTAAAGCCTCCTCTGTCTCTTTTTCTTCCCCAACAACCAAGGTCTCTCCAGGACCTCTCGCGGCAGACGGACATTCCTTACGGCACCGTCCTGGACTCGGCCGTGTACGAGCACGTGCGGGTGAAAGGGATGAACCCCTTCGAGAGGGACAGCATGTATTCCCAGATGTGGCGCATGATCAACAGGAGCAACGGCTCCGAGAACAACGTCCTGGAGTCCACTGCAGGCATCCAGAAGGTACTGGCACCCTTCCTTTGTGCTTCCCATTGGAGGTGCTCTGTGTTGCACCACGTTTGCTTAGCTGTTGCGATCATGCCTTTAATCAATTCCTGAAAGGCCGTTGCACCGGCACAGAGACTGGGACTTCTCAGGTTTGTGGCGTTGAATAGCATTTTTATATGTAAGTATCTAGACTGTTTGCTCCAAGAAGTATTTACAGGTGTTTTTATAGGAGATGGCTGCATTTTTAAGAGCGCAAAATGGGAACAGTGGGCTCAGAACCCCAGGATACAAGACACTGATTACCTTTTTTTTGTAGTCTCCTGACACTGAAAATCCTGGCTTTCTGTTGTTGCTCTGGGTCACGTTTGTTTTGAGAGACGAAGGCAGGAATGGATGATTTAACTACAGAGTCTCACAATCACATTCAGTAGTAGGTTTGGCAATGGAAAAACACTTGGAGAGCTTTTTGTAGGCACATTTGTGAATGCAGTAGTTCCCTCCCAAATTCTGGCTGACCGCTGCAGCTTTTAAAGAAACACCCGTCCCTGAAAGGATTCAGTATAAGAGTCAATATAAGTTCATGACTGACTGTATACAAGCTTTTCCCCTGGCATTGTATCTTTATATTCAGACTTCTAAATCAAATCAAAGAAGTATCATATTTTGCTGACTTTATTTTAAATTTCAATATATGATGATTTCTTACAGAAAATATCCATGAATTGTGTGTTTACATTTTTACAATCTTGATTTAGAGACTTCTGAAAATCCAGATGAACTCTGTTTTTTCATCTCCACCAAAATCCTTTGGCCAGGAAAACCTGACATTTCTGATGTTCTCACTCTAGGTAGTAAGAAGAGAAAAGAGTATGTTAAGAAGAATGATGAAATCACTGGTGAGCTCTTGGTAATAGAAGAACTAAAAAATAACAAAGATTATTTGGAGTTTTAAAAATCCCCAATCCAACCTCTGGATAACCAAGATCACATTTTCTCCTCTGAAGGACTAAACAACATAAAAAAGGAGACAGGAGACGTCCTAGGGAACTGCACTTTTGAAACCCTTTTAGATAAAGTCATAAGCTGAAAGAGCAAGGAAAAAAGGTCTGAAGATTTATTGGCTAGAGGAAATTGCTTTTTTTGAGAGAACATATTTTAGCTCAGTTTGTAAGTGGCTGATAAAGCTGGGATTTGCCTTTTGTATATATATAAAAAACCCCAAAACCAAGAACCTTCCCTCCTTCTGGTTTCCCTCCCCAAGTTATAAAATGAGTTTCAGAAGGATCAAAAAACCAGAGTACATCAAACACAGCTGTGCTCACTAACAGCTTTTACCTTGAAAAACCAAACAAATGGTATATCCTGCTGGCAGGTAATTCCAGATTACAGTCATTGAGTTTTCATTCTTGGAAACATGGGAGTTGCTGTCCTAAAACCTACAAAACCAGAAACATCCAAGTTCTTAATTTCCCATGCTTTTGCTTCCCAGGATGCAAATGATGATGTCGAAAAACTAAGTTGAGTCAAGTGAGCAAGCCAACCAGCCTCCAGTTTTAAAAAACAAAGGTCTTAGGTCTGATTCTAATGAACATACACATCTACCTGTGGGTGCACTGTTTCTCCCCTTCCTTCAATTTACAGGAAGAAATGGCATTATTTGCCAGCTGCTGTTCACCAGAAGCTTTTGGGAAGTTGTAGTTGGCACACTTGGGAAGAAAGCTGCATGAAGAAAGTGATGTTAAAAGCTAATCTTAGGCAAGGCAAACTAATATTTTAAAAGGTGTCTGATAAAAGACAGAGATTATAATCTCTGTAACACATTTCAAAAAATGAAAACATTTCAGAAAGAATTAATGTGTCCCCTTGGCCTATTTATTTGCTTCATAATGATCTTCAGGGTCTTTAATAAATTTAACTGGCCACATCAGAGCTATTAACCTGATTATAACCCTGGGCAAGATACACCAACAGGTCTTCCTCTATGCTTCATTTTGTTTCCCCCATTCATCAGCACTAAAGTGTGACTGAACAGCATTTTGTCCAGGCTGTGTGAGAGCATCACCTCAGCAAACGTTCCTGGAGTGCCAAGCGAGACAGCAGAGACTTAATGAGTGCTCCAAACAAGTGCAGAGAAAGGGACTCCCACTCAGCTGAGTAATGACCATGAAGGGATTGGGATAGGAGGGACCACCATGGGGACAGAGGTGTGCAGGGATGCAGTGGACATTTAACACATTTAACAGCACTCCTTGCTGCACCACCTCAGAGCTTTAAATGGGGTTTGCAAGGGGCCTTCATAGAAGACGCTTCCCAAAATATTTTTGTAAAATCCTAAAAGTTCTTTAGTTTTGTCTTGCTTTTATTCTGCAACTCCAGTGGAGCTGGCACTATTTTATTGTGAGGAAAGTAGCAGTCTAATGCTAATGTATATATAAACAGGGGGAAGAGGAGAGAGGCCAACCACTGATTCACTCAGCATCTCACCCCTCTCACTCAGCAGGGCTGCCTGCTTGCTGTACCAGTGTCTATGTGGGGAGTGGCACCTGTGTGAGTGCAAATACAATACAGCCAAATGACAGTGATTGCACAGTCCCACTTTAAATCAAGCATTCTGCTACTTTGACCTGCTTTTCCTGGCAGGAGGGCAGGGCAGACAAGAGAAATAAGATGGGAATATCATGCCATTGTAAGTTTTCAGGTTTTGATATTTATTGGTCCTGTTCCTTTCATAAATCAGGTGCATACATATCACCGTGTGTGCTCCTGTTCCATCCATAGTGAGCAGCTATAAATACCACAGGTCCAGCTAGAGAGCAGCTGGATAGATTTACCCTGAAGAGAGAGCAGTTTTAAATACCTCAAACAGGAGACAGCCTGAAAAGCACAGGCACTTCAGATATTTTCTTCCACTTATTGTCTCTTCCTTTCTCAAAAGACAGCAAAAAGCTGTTGAAGGTCTGAATTTAAGGTAGGGAAGCACTCAGTTGTTTGTCTTCCTGCACTGTCAAATCAAAATGGATGGGGAGGTGGCTATATATTTTTTTATAAGCCTGGATTATTCTGGAGAATATTCACTTTTATCTTCCCTTTTTCTTTATTATTTCTAAGTATTTCATGTGTCTCAAATTGATTTTCTTTTTTTTGCATAGGTTATGAAATATGCATCTCATTCTGTCCTAGGAATCTCTGTTTTTGCGGAAGTTATTTATTCAGAGAGGATTTACAGAGGCCCAAGTCATGCCTGCTTAAACATTCATTGAGGACTCCAAGAAAAATCATTTAGGCTTAAAGATATCACATTACATACCTCTTTATGTCTTCTTAAAAAGCACATTACCCTGCTTAATCCTTTACAAGCACCACAGGCTTTCCTATCCTTGGAACTATTCCCATTTAAAATATAATGAAGCGCTTCTATTGTGGCCCTGTCTGCTCTTTCTTCCCTGGAGTATAATAGTGCCTAATGCCCTATCCTACCCACCTTGTTCCTCTGAACATGATACCATAGCCTACAGCGTCTTCATTTTTCTCAGTAGTACAGAGTGGAAAATTCCTTTCCCGTGCAGAATCTGAATGCGTTTGAAACTTCTTCTGTCTATTTAACTCTATCTGCAAAATATTTAGCTGCTAGGAACCTTGTGAATTATTGTCAGGTGAAATAATGCTTCTGGATGGTGCATTAAGGGAAACTCCTTGTAAGCTCGTAGTACTTCTTTTTCGACTTGCTCACAGTATCAAAAGGAATTTGGTCTTGAGATTTGGATTTCCTTGTGATCCTAATTACAGTGCCAGTGGAAGCACACGAGCCTGTTTGTTTTCCCAGGACACTGTGGATGGCACTTTAACCCTCCTGAAAATACTGTAATAGTAAAAATATTTATGAATAGACCATAGCAAAGCTCTGCTAAGGTTATTTGTATGTAATAACAATTTGCATTTCTGTGCTAGAACAAGTTGTTAATAACCGGCCGTGGATATGCTTAGTTTGTTTACAGCAGTAGCAACATCATGAAGACTTATCTTGATGGGCCAAAACCCCTCCTGAATTAATTAATTAAACTGATACACTCACAAATTTGCCATTGGAATTGCCATTCTTTTGGCAGATTCACTGGTTGCACCACAAAAAAATCTAGTTAATGTATGGTAGTCCGCAAATCTTTGTTGTGAACATTTCTGGCCATGGAGTAGCCCAGTTAAAAAAAACCACTGAAAACAAAAGAGAACCAAGGTAGAATTTTGGGATATTGGATGTGCACCACGATTCAGCAGTTTGGCAGTGGCTAAGAAAGGGATAGGAAGCAGAAGAGGTGAGAGCGTATAAAAATGCTGGGACAGTTCTCCAGTATATCTCAATTCACAAGCAGGCTATCGGCTGTGCTATGCAGCTGCTGGTTAGAAGGCTAATTATCAACCCAGACATCAGTTCCCTGGTTCTGCCTCTCTCTGGAGCTGATGCGTCTTGGTCAGATGAGATGTTCTGTGCCTGCTCTACGAGTAATAAGATTGACAAGTACCCTTAAGACCTTGATGTGTTCAGTCCCAGAGCTGAAGGTGCAGTTTGTCTATTTTGCAATTACTGTCTCCTGCACAGCCCATGATTTAGAGCTGACAGGTGCCTTGCAGTACCAAAGGCACTGACTGCCCTTACTTTGTATTATCATGGATGGTCTGGCTTTTTTTTTTTTTCCCTATAATTCTGTGTATCTTTACTGCCATTTCTGGGGCTTTAAAAAACTTACAGTAGTGATAAAAATTAGAATCCTGACCAGAAAGCTCTACAAACACAGAGTGGCGTTACTTTCCGGCATTATCAAAAGGCTAATAGTTATCTGGGTTAGCTCAGGAGCTCAGTGTGTTTGGGAAGTACAATAACTGGTCTGTGACAGTTAACAGAGCATGAAGCAGATTCTGTGCATAGCTTTAAAAACTAAATGCAAAACTTTTCCTACCACCACATTTTCTCAGAATTCAGGGTATGTTTGACAAAAAGCTTGCTCTCCCTCGCCAACACTTCTGAGTCTGTAATAAAGTCTGATCTAACTTTGACTTTCTAGAGAGTTTTCACAGGTTTTATCTAGAGTAGAACACCTGTAAAAGTTATTTTATGCAGAGTTGGGCTTTATTCAAAAGAATGGGTAAGTCAAAATTTGAGTTAGCCTACATACCAAGAAATGGATCTACATGGACGTGTTCATTCAGCAACAAAGCAAGCCAACTATTGCTGTATTCCTTTTCTTTTTCCAAAGTTTTCTGGAAGGTTTATCTGAGTTCATCTTTTTCTCTTTCATCTTACATGCTACTGAATGTACCTCACCCTTTTTGCTCTCCCTGAAATGCCACCCAAGTTACTCCTGGCTTCTGTTCAAAGGTCAGTGTGCGTATGCCTGAGTCACTCTCACAACCTCAGATGTCACTGACTGCTGTCCTGCTGTGGTGCTGTGCCATTCTGCCTTCCATGTAGAAGGAAGGTAGAATGTCTTTGCTTGCTCTCTCTCTCACCTCTCAGTTTTTTGGAGAACTTTCCAGAGCTCTTCAGAAATTTTTGTGGGCCATCCTACATCCAGGAGACCATAGTCTGTTCTATCTGTAGTTTATCCCTGTCCCTTAAGTCCAGACAAATTGGCTCCATGGAGACAATGTGAAGTTTCGCTTTTCTTGAACTGAGCTGAGCTTCTTTCATCTGAAACAAAATTTGTGTGTTTTCCTCTGCTGTCTGTTTGTGTCTGACCACTAACTTACTTCAACCTAAAGTCTACAGAAGCTTACTCCATCATCTTAAATTTTCTTTCTATTGCTGGTGTGTCTAGTTAAGTCTTGCCAATTTACTTTCCACACCATGTCTATGATTTACCCATACGACCTCCAGCCTGTCACTTCAGTAGTTTCTGTTGTTATTTTCTGAGGCCTTTATAAAGAATTCTTTTTGCATTTAGTTCCATTGAAAATGCTCCTGGGTTTAAAACAAAACAAAAAAAAAAGAAGATGCCTTGACTTTCAAGGCCTTTCATGGTGAATTCTGACTCCCCCTGCAGCTTTATCATTTCTGAATTGGAAATCATTTGTGTGAGCTTCCAGTGCAACTCCTTTTTCAAGCAAAGTATCTTTATGCTTTCTCTAAGGACCCTTCTGTAAGGTATGTTTTCCCTCAAGACAGTAGTCATGTCTTTCCTTCAAACTCCTGAACGCTCCCCTTTGTTATTACAGTAACAAAAACCTTGACAACCAGGTCTCTGGTGTGCTATGATTGCTACCCATCAGCTGAGCAGCTCTGTTTTGTTGCTTCTTTATGCTCTTTCCCTCCCTTTGGTTTATTTTATAGCTGCCAAATCAGAGGGGAGAGAGGAACACACACGATAATCATCTAAATACTGGCATAGGTGGGATGTGGGGGAAACCAAAGAACTGCTCTACCCCAGAATGGACTAAATTAATGAACACCACCATTTTCAGATGAATAGTATTTCTCAAAAAACAACCTCTCTGTGCCTGACCTTTCAGCCTTCATCCTCAAAGGAAAGCTACAGCCTAACTTCAAAAGATGAGCCTGGGAACTAAAAGTTCTTAACAGCCTGATACAATATAAAAAATAGGGAGAAAATAAGATTTTGTTGGGCAATTGCTCCTTGTTATTTCTCAGTTTCTCCAGGTGCAATGGAGCCATCTACATATTTCTTTTGAATGTTCTCATTGATTAACAACATCATTGCATTGATCTCAGAGGCAGTTTTCTAATCTTGAAGTTTTCTGCTTGTTTTCAGCTGCTTGTTTGCCTGAAAACTTGGTTATTTAGGGCTCTCCCCACAGATATATCCCATCTTCTGTTCAAAGATAATTCTCTCTTGAAATCTTGCTTCACCTTGATCTGTCAATGGCTATAAATATACCCTCATCATGTGCAACTTGAGGTATCTAATTTAGGTGTCCAAGTTTCTTTCTTTGCTATTGTAGACAGGCAATTTTCTTCTCTGGAGAGCGGTCAGGAATGCCTAAGATGGCAACCTATTTCTCTTGGTGGCTTATTTTGTACAGTACCTACCAAACTAAGATCATATTCCATTACTAGAAATGGCAATAAAAATAAGAAACAGCAAGATATACTCTGAGGAGCTAATTTTGCTTCAGTGTAGAATTGCATTTTGCAGAGAGCTGAGTCCAGGTTTTTCAGCTGGAGAAGGGACAGATGACAGCTCTTTGAGTGAGAATGGGATGGGGGAATGGGCCCCATCCTTCCTCCTGATGGCCAAATGCAAAGCTCAGTACTTCACACCTTAGCCTGTGTCTAACCCTGTAGTCATCTTTTCATAGGGCAAAACAGTCCAGAGAGGGAAACTGATTCCTTTGTGAGTGGAGATTTCACTTGCTGTTTCTCTTATGTGAAACTGGACTAATTAAGGTGGACTCATGAGCAAAAAATCCAGTGAATCCCTGTCCTGATGGTGGGAGCACAGCTCTGTAGGACTGTAGGGGCAGCTGCCACTATCAGGCCAGGGTGCCTGATAATAGCCCTCAGGCACGTGCAAAAAGTAGAACTTTTTGTGTGTTAATAGAACTAATTGTGTGTGAAATAGCCCCCAGTCTCCAGCTGCTGAGATAACAAACAGGAGTGTTGGGTTTTTTTTGTTTTGTTTTGTTGGTTTTTTTTTTGTTTGTTT
>WBNO01007823.1:27843-124479 GCA_013400575.1 Peucedramus taeniatus
TTTTTTTTTTTTTTTTTTTTGGGTTTTTTGTTATTTCTGGAGAACTTTGGATGTGTCTGATAAGTAGGCAAGGTGGGAGCACTTGTGGCTTCCTGTGTGAGGATTTTGTATCTTTTGGTGCCTTCTTCTGAAGCTGAGCACTTTGGGAATTGCTGCCAGACTGCTCTGTATCCTCATTTATTTCCATGGCCCTGTCCCATCTGAATAGCATAATCCCAAGCATTACATATGGCAGACTTTAAATTTCTGAAAACCTAAGCAGCATGAATGCTGCTTTCATTTGCACCAGCAGGTGATTAATTGTAGAAATTCTAGTTCTGTCCTGAAGCTGGGATTTTTACAGGATCAAAATTTTTGGAAGGTCTTAGGGAGTAAGAAAACTGACAATTAGGAAATAATTTAAGTAAAAGGGTGCATTTTCAGTCAGTGGTTGTAAAAGCTGAGCATGAGCATGTCAGTATAATGCTCACAGGAATTTTTTTGCTAGTATTATTTGTTGCCTAATTTTTCTGAGCTGGTCACACTCTTTCAGAGAGGCACCTGTTAGAAAGGATGGTATAAAGAGAAAAGGATGCTGAGCCCACCCCTACAAATGAGTAGTTTAGTTTGTGCATATTCACATCCAGCAGAGCAATGCTGTTGTCATATTCTGTAAAAGAGAAGGTTTGTGAGTATTTAGTAGGTGATGAGTGCATTTATTATGCATTAGCATGGGAGAGGTCTGAAAGAGAAACAGCTCTCCTGGGTGCTGTTACAAACCCTCTCCTGAGGAACACACAGGATTTATTAGAGTATGAGACTGAAAATGTCTTCACAGATATGTCTGTAGCAAAATGGAAGTTCTGCTGCATGTTGCTCTCTCAATTAAAACCAAAGTTTATCTGCTGCAGGGGCCAGGAAGGGTTTGGGAGATGCCGATTTTTTGGGGCACAAATATATTGAAGAGTCAGTTTAGTAAGGTCTCAGTTGTTATTTGGGCCCTGCCCAAATGAATGATATTGGTTCTGGTGTGGCATCTGACAGTGAAAACATGTTATATATATAAAATGAAAAAGCAATGCAAGGAAACTTTTGCTAGATAATAAATGTTTGTAACTTTTTCCAACCCATAAATCTACCTCTAATGCTGTTGCTAGAATTTTATATGCTACCTTCCCAGGCTCTTCAATTTGTGGCGTTGCCTTGGCAAAAAAAGGTTATGACCAGAAGCTTTAAATGACCAAAAATGTGTGATGAGGGATGAGCAAGCTGTGCTGAGGTGCCTCAGTGCAGTGAACCTCCTCCTGTGTCAGCAGCTTGTGGAGGGATATTCCCTTCTTTGGATTTTTGAGTAGCATGTACATTGCTTTTTATTAAACCAGAGGGACTCCTGATGGAAGTTGCAAACTCTCAGGCATGTTTTCCTAGTCTGGTCACATCAGATATGGGTCGTGTCTGTGCAATCTGTAGGGAAGCACATCTTGGGATGAGCAAAAAATAACTTGGAAGTTATTCTTTTACTTCTTCAGGTTACTTCTTGCAGATATTTTCCTATGTGAGGGTGACAAAAGATTTGAATTTGTGCAGTGTAACAACCACACATTTTCTTTTGTGCCTAAATCTAGTTCCAGATCACTTTTTAAAAAGCATCAGTGGAAACTTTCTGTCAAAAATGGCTACATCATTTTGCATTCTTGTTGTTCTGACAAAGATGCCTGACAAAGAAGAGTAGTTTGGCATTTGGAGCACTCTTGTTTTGCTACAGAGGACATGCAAGTTTTCAGGCATCTGTTATTATGGTCCTGTGAGCTCTTATTTCTCCATTTTATCTCCCTTAACTTAGTGCTTTTCCTGCAGAGGTTCTGTAACATTTCTAGGTTGATGAAGATTAATAACTCCACCCTCCCAAGAGTGTCTGGGGACTACACAGACTCCTACACAGCTCCAGCAACCTCTGCTTGTTCTTTTCCTTCTGAATTCTCACTTCACTTTATTTCCTCCCTCTTACTTTTTAATTTGTCTGCTTTTTGACCCTCTGTCCCTTCTGTTTGGATAACAGCTACTCCAACTTTTCCCCAGCTCTGTAATTCCTTTCTTCTTTCCACCTTTCACCTCTCCACAGTGTTACACATCCCCTTTGTTATCTCCATTGGCTTTGGCTTACAATTTTTCACTGTTGATCTGTGCAACAATTTCCATTTGCAGTCAGATGGAGCATTCCCAAACTCCAGCTGTCACTTTGAAGCCCAGTTGCAGGCTCCCAGCGTGGTGGGCTGCTCTGGGGATGTATCACACACAGACAGGGGAAATGCAGACTCTGTCTCATGATCAATAGATGGAGGCAGGAGAGCACACTCTTGCTCCGGGCACAGAACTTGGTAGTGTATTTGCTTTCTTGCTTAAATGTTTCCAGCTATCATTTTTGTGTATTAACATATTTTAATAATACCCAAATAGTCTGTGATGCATTAACAAATGCAAATGATGGGATCGAATGTCAGGTTGTTTAAAGGATATATGCAACAGAAGAGAGAGATGAATAGAAATAATGAGAGAGTGCATTTTATACATCCCCTATGTTCCAGCCTTAAAGCATGACTTTGTGAGGCTGCAAGTCTGAAATCATGAGAGAAGCATAAGAAGTAACAGAGGGATCTCGTCTCATGTTTTTGGAGCTGCTGTACCAATCATTCATCAAACAGTTTTGGTAGCTTTAGGTAATTTCTGTTCAGCAACTTGTTACTAAACAAACAAAATGTCTGTTCTGGAGACCAGCAAATGCAATTGCAGTGAGTAGATGTGTAGGAAGTCTCCACTGTAAGACACTTAATAGATCATCATGAAATAATTCCGAATTTTTTCCTTCTAAAAGTCTTATAGCTGGAAGTCATAGAAAAGAAAAAGTGGATAGATGAGGACAGTCTGCATCTGCTCCAACAGCAATTTTTTTCAATATTATCCATGAATAGTCAATAGATTAATAAACATATTGGTAGGCAATGACATGCTAGTGAAGTAATAAGAGTGGCACAGGAAAATTAAACTGCAAACTAAAAAGCACTAGCAGAATACTTGGGGAAATGAACATTTCTAGTCTCTAATGTGTATATCGAGTATCAAGCCTCTAAGATATCAGAAGATATAATTAAAACAGAGGATTGCCCTTTAAGTCCTAATCTCAAAACAGAGGAGTTTAAGATACCATGAAGAGAAATAAAACACAAAAAAGTGTAATTTTTCAAATACAAAAGAAGAACCCTATGCATCCCCAAAATGGTGGTTGTTTTACAAACTCTGGGTCTGTGCTTCTAAATATCTGTATGCATTTGATTGCATATAGAAGTTTTACAACCAGAGATCTCTAATATCTAATCTGAAAACAGGTCTGGTCTGGGAGACAAGAGACCAAGCAGACTTTTGCTACTGGCTGCTTTTTGATAGTCATTTCAATATAAATAGTGGGAAATATTCTGGTAAGACTGCATTTTGTTGAAATTATATAATTTTATTGATTTATTTCAATCAATTCAACTTATTCATTTATTCACAGTGTTAGAATAAAAAAAAAAATATGTTGTGTTTAAGGAGGGAGAGAGGAGAAAGAAGCAGTTTGAAGCAGATCAGGTGGTCAAACTGGACAGCTGTTATACAAAAGTAATTCCTCAGAGGCATGTCAGAACCTATGATTAACTTTTGTGGTATTAAATCCTACTTGTGCCAACAAAACCCTGAGGTTGAGATGTAAGGTGTTGTTTCTTTAAAGGATAATTATAGTAAGCAGAAAGTCTCCTGTGCACAAGTTGTCAGGCTACACCACGGTCTGGAGTCACGATGTGAGCAGAGGCTCTTGGGGATGCTCTGCTTTTCCTTCCTTATTGCCAGGTAGGCAAGTGGGCTTTCCTGAAGTGTGTCAACTAAAAATATAAAGCTAAAGTTCTTCTGTTAAATAAGCAGAATGTTTCCTTAGGCTGAGGAGTAGTTATAATTGGGTTTTTTCCACCTTTTATTCTCTTTAGTTGAAGTGCCATCAAGCAGTTTATGTCTCCCTGCATTTGAATTTAGTGGCAGAGTTGTCCAGTTTGAAAATGTGTCTACAATGCATGAGTTTCTTTTCAAGAGCCAAGCTATGGGAGGAGAGGATTAAAGTACCATGTGGAGTATTTTAAGAAGCATTTTAACTAGGCTGTAATCACATATCATTCTTCTATTCTTTTTCATGAAATAACTGCTCTAGATAGGCTGCACAACTCCCTTCCTGAATTACAATGGCAGGAGAGAGTTGTTTACTATTCCCAGCTCTAAAGCTTTCCTGCTGCATGGGGGCTGATTGGTGTTTATGGCTGTTTGCAGAAGGGCTATTTAATCAAATAAAACAGACTCCATTCCCTGCTGAATGTAAGAGAGGGAGAGATACCAATCCCAGGGGCTGTATCAAGATGGGTGGAAAACACAATGCATCTGTAATGAAAAACCTAGCAGATAAGCAGCTGTATTATAAAAGTCTGTAAGGGTTCTGGTCATAGCATCAATCAACGGGTGGAAGATTGTGTTGTTTTATCTCTCTGACCTCAGAGCAGGATTTCCTTGTAATGCAGCCATGGTTTAACCCCAGCTGGCATCGCAGCCCCACACAGCCACTCTGTCACTTCCCCTCATTCCAGGATGGGGGAGAGAATCAGCAGAGTAAAAGTGAGGAAACTCATGGCTCGAGATAAAGACAGTTTAATAAGTAAAGAGAAAGCCACAAAATACATCAAAGCAAAATATGGAGTCTGTTCACCACATCCCACAGACAGGCAGGAGTTCAGCCACCCCCAGGAAAGCAGGGCTCACATGTAATAGGTACTTGGGAAGGCAAACACCATCACTCTCAATGTTCTCCCCTTCTTCCCCCAGCTCTGTATGCCCAGCATGATGTTACATGATGTGGGATATCCTTGGGTCAGCTGTCCCAGCTGTGCCCCCTCCCAACTCTTCCTACACCCCCAGCCTCCTCACTGGTGGGGTGGTGGGAGGAGCAGAAAAGGCCTTGACACTGTGCAAGCTCAGTTCAGCAGTAATGAAAATACCCCTCTGCTATCAGCACTGTTTGCAGCACAAACCCAAAACATAGCCCATACTAGCTACTATGAAGAAAAGAACCATCCCAGTCAAAACAAAGACAAATACTTTTCTAGCAAGAATTCTCACCCATGTAAGTAAACAAACATGGCACCTTACCTTTAGTGAATCTTGTCCCTGACTCTCTCTAATACAAATTCCCAGGGAACCTCTAAATTTCTCTTCAGTCTTCCATTCAGTTCTGGAAGCAGTTCTTTAATACTCTGTTTTATAAGATATTGATGGCCAGGACCCGTCTTGTGATTGATCCAAGATGCTGCAACATAACTTGGTTCAAAAAGGTCTGAATTTGTTACCTCTGGAAGACACTGAAAACAATACTTTGTGTCCTGCAGTATGAAGAAATGGCATGGCCTTGCTTTCTAAACTGCATGTGGTCATAAAAATGTGACAAACCCAAGTTTGAAAACCTTTACATTTTTTTTCCCACCTGGAAGGAGTTCTGAGCACGGTCGTGTTTTATGTGACATTAAAGCATGCACCTGAGAGCTGCTGGACTCTCACAAGTACCCTGTCACCTCATTCATGGGTTTTCACTGGAACTGGTACAATAGAGGGCACCAGTCTGCTCATCCCTCACAGAGGGGAGGCTCACAGCTACTGAATGCTCAAAAGCAGAATTTGACATGAAAAACATTAGGTGGTTATCAGCAGCAGTATCTTCAGGATCAAAACTTTGGCCTCAAGTGCTAACATTTCTCCCAAGTCATGTCTTTATGCCCAAGTTGTTGTATGAATCTCTTGGAGTCCAAATGTTGCATTTCACAGCATGGTCAGGAGGGAGCACACAACAGTGTAGGTGCACATCTGGCAGGTGTAAACAGCAT
Organism: Peucedramus taeniatus; assembly: GCA_013400575.1. Taxonomy (NCBI): domain Eukaryota; kingdom Metazoa; phylum Chordata; class Aves; order Passeriformes; family Fringillidae; genus Peucedramus; species Peucedramus taeniatus. The sequence goes on from WBNO01007823.1 coordinate 33,771, forward strand.
AAGCAGGAATGTTTGTTTCCTCACAAAAGGAAAATGTGAGCACTGGTTAATGAATGTTTGCAAAGTGCTTCCAGTCCTTCAGATTAAGCTATTCTTAAACTGAACATCTTTGATTATGCTATGGCTGTGCTGAAAGCTAAATGAAGGAGCTGGTTTTCTTTAAACAGTATCTTACTCTTGATTAGAGTGATGATTAAATCGTTTCAGATCTAACAAAGTGAGCAGCAGATGGAACACAGCAAAGACGGGGAAAAATACAAGATTTCAGAAGAGAATCAAAGTAGGCAAATCCAGAAGTAATTCAAAAGAGCTCATATCAAAATTCTGGCTAATATAATGACATATAGCATATGTTTGTGAATTACAACAGTTGTGGAAAATATTCAGGGTATTATTTTGTCTTTTGATAGATGCCAATAGCAATCTTTAGTTAGAGAATACTTCTGAATACATCCTCTCATGTGTGGTGTTGAGAGTCTCCCCACCTTTCTAGACACTATAGTGATTTTGAAAGACTTAAATGAAGTTTAGTGGAGTGCAAATATCAGCCAAGCATGTAGCTAAAGATCACATAAATTTTTTATATCTGATGGATTTTACTGTGCTTCTTGCTGTACCTCTCTCTTCCCAAGCTAGTGTCCTGCTTTTCATGAAGATCTTGAATTGCCCAGTTCAGCCTCTAATCAGCTGGCTTCTCCATCTTCCTCGAACACCCCACCAAAGGTTTTCTCTGTCTTTCTACCACACCCTTTCTCATATCTTCAAAGTTAATTTCTCCCTACATCCAACATGAAAAATCTTTAGCTCAAATTTGGCATCCATTGAAAACAGTCAGTGATAGACTTCAGCTCAGTTTGTATTTCCATCCACCAACTGCAAGTGATTTGGCTGCTGCAAACTCAAAGTTTGCAAAGAGAGTTGCAAAGGGGAAATCTCATGACAGCAAGAATTATTTAACATAACATTATATTATATCCAGATCCATTCCTGGCTGAAGGAAGACAAATCACAGCAAAATAACAGAGAAGCTTACAGAAGGTTTGTTTTGAATTTCTTTCTAATTCTAGTCCAAGGCCTGGTGGAGTTTCTTCAGTCCCCATGGAGTTTTACATGGTGCACTTTAGGACTGATACTGCATCAAATTGTATCAAATTGTATCCTTTCAGGATTTATACTGAACACCTTAATTTTATTTTAGTTATTACTACTCGATAAAATTTTTAAGCTATGAGGAATTTCTACACCCCTTGACAAGTCTCATGTAAATTTTTTAACTGCAGTTTTGATCTCACCTTTATCATGCTATTCTCAATTGGTAGATTTCTTTATTTTTTTATTATGCTGTTGTCATATTTTTACACTCTATGATTTATCTCATTCATTCAACTCATATATTGCTAGACCTAAATTCTAGTGTGTGCCCCATGCAGGTACAGAGTAAGCCCATTGATCCATTTGTTAGTTATTCACCAGCTGCCAAATGTAGATGCCTGTACTGGGTCTCAGATTCCCATTGTACTTGCATTATTCAGCTCTAAATAATTTGAAGTATGACAAAAAGGAATAAACACAACTCAAAAAAAATTTAAGAGACAAGAGAAAATATTATTGTGGTTTTACCTTCTTCAGCTACAATATAATATGCTCTTCATAGATATGTCATCCATAAGATAAAGCGAATATATTTTTCTGGCATTGTATTTACTCTACTTTCTTACATACATCTTGCAAATTAAAGTTTTTCCTAAAATATAACATGAACAATGTAGCAGCAATGATCCTGTATTGGACTTGACATAGATGTAGGGATTGTTTTCCCTTTGTGTCTGAAGGGATGATATTTTCAGAAGAAGAGCCCACATGTGGGCAGTAGGATGTTGTAATAGTGCTGCACACAGAAAGGAGCTGTATCTGCCGCCAGAGCACTGCACAGCTGCCAGGCTGTTTGTACAGATGCAGGCATGCAGCTGCTTTTCCTGAAAACTTGGTCAGGCACTTACCACCAGTGTGTCAGAAGCTGTGTAGCGACCTTTAGTATCCCTTAATAAGTGAAGAAAAAAATTGTGATCATTGTTTTCCACTTAAAAATCCATGCTGAAGGAACAAGGATCATGTCACTAATATAGAACTGGGCAAGTAAATTATTATTTTTCTGCTTTGGAGCTCAGTTAAGGCCTTTCTCCACCCTGACCACTGTGCTGATAGCTCACATGTTCCTGTGCAATGCAATACCTGATTTTTTGAAAGCCAGAGAAAAACTGCAGTTCTTCCCTGCATTTAGTGTACATGTGTCCAACACACTGTTCTTCTCATGGGAGAGTCCTGCAACAGAAGTTATTTTGAAGTTAGGTCGTAACTAGCAAGCAACAGCCGTGTAGATATTCATTCTTTACACAGACATGGTCCAACTTGTTTGTCAGTGAAATAAATGAGACAACACTGATAAGGATACATTTCCTAACAAGGTGGTGGCCTTTTTAAAGCCATCTCTGCACAGATGCAGGGTGATACCAGCTACACATTGGATGAAGTGCTAAAATATCAAGTTCATGATTTTATGATGCTATTGCATGTGTTTTTAATTTCCTTTCCCATAGTTTGGTGCTAACTAATGAAATTATTTCATTCACTCAAGATGTTTACTGGTGTACATGATTAGCTGGGCACTTAGCTGTCCGCACTGCATGCACAAATACCTGATTTGCAAGTGCATTGTTCAGCTAAGAAAATCTCAGTTGAGATTCTAGCTGATTCTAGCTGAAATGCTAATTCATTTTTAAATGGCAAATAAGTTCTGATTACCTTGTATCTTCATGATAAATTTTTTTTCTCCTTCATAACTACTTTAACTCTACTTCTCTCATCACTCATCTCAAAAATATTATGGCTGGCATTTTTATTAATGTTTTAGGACTAGAACAAGTATTTGATTTTAACCCAGTTGTATTCTATTTGTATACCCAATGACATGGGGTATACAGATCAAATTCAAATTAAGCAAATAAGTAACACTGGGTCAACTAATTGTAATGTATGCTTACCAAAGAACTATTCTGGTTTATGATATAATGAGATTTCTCAGCATATTTTGTCCAAGTTTGAATCTGACAGGTTTGGGCAACACATAAAGAGACTTAAGTTTCCATGATTTATTATACTTGCAGGAAATCAAGAATGGAGCAGGAAACACAATTGCTTATTGTTTCTATTGATACATGTTTAGATTTTTATAATTTGTATAAAAGCATGGATCAGGTAAACCAGGGTGAATTATCATTAGGGATTTATTCACTGGAATATAATCATAATTGAAACTGAAACTGTAAGGAAAGAGGCATTTTTATAAAATACTGTGTAGCTTCAAAAGCACTAAAATTATCAACATGTCATTATAGGGTACTTTCATATTCAACCACAACCTCTTTTTTATTTCTTTTTTTTCATTTTGAAAAGTTAATCCATTGCAGGGAAAGTAATTCGGATTGAAGTCAACTTTTTGGAATAAAATATTCTCCAGTTTGGAATTTTTATGCTGCTTTTGGTCCCAAAATTTGTGATATCTTTCCTTAATTCAAAATCTTGAAATTCCTTGTGCAGGAAGGTAACTAATTTCTGTCCAGCTCAATCTATCACTTTCACCAATTGAAAGCTCTGTGTTTAATATTACATCTCTGAGTTTCAAGTGTCCTACGCAGGAATTTCTGTTGATTCCTGTTTCAGGAGAAGGAAAGGATTAAAAATCTTTCATGAAAAATACTGGACCTGAATGACTCCTCAAGCTCAAGTGATTGTTTTTCAGGAATTTATTTCTTTTCAGTTGATATTTGGCAGCTGTTTCTCAGTGCTGTCATCTGTAACTGATTTCTGGCACCTGAGCTATGGTGTGGGCAGGTCAGGATGAATTAGAAGCAAATATAAGGGAAGTGTGTGACTTGCACTTCACTTGTTATTTACAAAGGTGTGCCAAATGAATGTTACAGCCCTGGATAAGTGGAAATGCTTGTGGCCAGAGATGAACTGCTCTGTGTACATTTGAAGGGAAAGGCTGTAAGTATTTCACTCTGTAAATATGCAAAAGCCCAGTGATCACCTGAAATTAGAGTAGCAGTAAACATTAAATCCCTGGATGGCTATGAGAGTGTCCAGGAGCTGTTGCACTGTTTTGGGTGCTGTCTGAACTTGAAACTCCTTCTGGATACTGTTTACATCTTTATTTACCTTTGCACATACAGAACTGGAGTGCCTGCTCCTCTGCCTGGCAGCCCTGGCTGTGCCTTGTGAGTGACTCCAGCAGCATTATTTGTATTCACTCTTTTGTCTGAGGGGTTTGACTTCCTAGTTTGTGACTGCAGGCATGGGCTGTAGGCTGGCTGCAGGCAGGGCAGCAGAGACAGGAGCTGGCTTCAAGACTTACAGGGACTTTATGTGACAAGTTGTTCTGTTGTGTCATCTTATCACTTTTCTGCATGGTGACAGCCAGAAGGCAGCCTGAACTGAGTAAAATTGTGACTGCACTGGTCTTCTTCCCTCTGCCACAGCTCCTGATGTCTTCCATGGGTCCTAAACTGCAAAAGAAAGAGAAAACCTTCACAGCTCAAATCTGTAATGTTCTTCCCTGTGGGTTCAAAACACCTTCTTGCAAGAATCAAAATGGATTCAGCAGGGAGGTCTCCAAGGGCCTGACAGGCCAGTCACGAGGGATGGTGTGGTGGCATTGAGAACCAGTCTGTGCTGCAGCCTGAACTTACAGTATTCCAAAAGAAATGCTTAGAGACACCCTATGGCAGCCTTTACTGAGCTCTCAGAGAAAGGGGATGCCAGGTGTTGCTGAAAGGTTGAAACTTGAAGGGGTTGGGACAAATCTGAGTTTTCTTCTTTCCATGGCCACACGACCTGCTGCACTTAGGGTGAAGTTTCACTGCCAGAGAAGAGAAGTGGTTTCCTGCAGGTTTGCCAGAGGAAAGGGAGGCTTTTGAGGCAACCAAAGTCTGTATGCAAGCAAAGTGGTGTGGAAGTACTGAGCTTCATGATGCTAACCAGTTCCTGCACACTCCAGCCCAAGTTTATGCAGGTTGCCAGCAGTCAGTGCTCCCTGCCTCCTGCAGGTTAGCAGAATGAGAGGAAGCATGCAAAATTGCTGTGCAGTGGACTTTCAGAGACAGGGAAAAGAGGGGCTGGGAAGCTTTTCTTTTGAAGCTTCAAGATACTGTGCCTCAACCAAGCTGGCTCCTTCCATATCTGAGCAGGAGATGATTATCAAAAAGAGAATACAGTGGTTCTAAAGAAGATAGTTAAAGGCTTTTGTGTGAGTAGTGGGACATCTTGAATCCTATTACCACTAGGAAAGCGGTCAGGGCTCATGTACAAGGAATATAAAAAACTGAAAAATAAGTCTGTTTCTTTAAAATAAGTTTCAAAAATGAAAGTATTATCTCTAATGAGTTCTTACTGTAGAATTTTTCAGTATCACTGGTAGTTTTGCAAAGAGTTTTCTTGTGGTTAACGTTCTTTTTCAACTGATGAATGGTTTTGATGTGTAGTTTTTTGACTTCTAATGATTTTCCTCTCCTTGCAGTTGGCATTCAGTAAGCATGTCTTTGAAAAATGAATCTGCCCAAGAATTGCAGTTATGCTTCTATTCTAAAGAAGGGGGGACAAGAACCCTTCAGTGAGCATCATACTGGATTGATTTAATACAAAGAGGAATGCTGCTTTTCTATATTCTCCTCTGTTTAACTTCTTCATGGTACTTTAATCCACAATTTTTTTTTACCCAAATGAAGAGTATTGACACGTGTACATTTCCTCATTTAAATGATCTTTTATTGGGAATTAAATATTCACAAAAATATTATCAGAAGAGGGGAAATGCTTCAGCACCATTTGGTTTAAATTTGTCCCATTATTGAGACTGCCACTTGGTTACACAGATCTAATGTTCTGAAGCACTTTCATATAATTTCTGTATATGACCTTCAATAATGACACACTTAAAATAGTATGCATTGCTATCTGCAGCACTTAGTTGTGAAAAACCAGGTGAAAAGCTGACATAACAAAAAAAAAATACATTGCTTCTTTACCTTTCAAAGGCCTGCTTTGCTGAGATTTATTTTTTCTCTTGTGTCTCTTCTGTCTGAAATGAATGTTTTCTCTAGCAAACCTGTGGTTCAGCTGCATGTCAGTGATCAGCATGATCTGCTGGTTTTTAGTGGTTACCTGAAGAAGCAGCTGGATCTGTTCTCCCACCACCCTCAGAAATGCACCTTCAATTGGCCTCCACTGTTTTGCTCTGCTTGTTATTTTCTTTCTTGTTAGCTTACAAGATACCTTTAATTACAATGGCAAAGTGTGAAGGCATTGAGCACTGGGAAAGCTCTGACACTGTGGTGCCCCCTCATTACAGAGCTCTCATACCTGAGTAACTCCTATTCTGGAGGAATTATAAGGTCTGCCCAGTGGAACAAGTGAACATGTCATGAGGTTTCTCTCAAGAAATTGATGACAGGTTGCATATGAGGAATTAATGCCTTTCCTGGTTAAGTTTTATGTGTAACAAATAGTCATGCCATTCAAGCTGATATGGCACTGTAGGGAAAGATAAACTCCATACTGAAGAGAAGGTGAGGCTGGGATTTCTAACCTCTTCTTTCTTCCCCTAAGCTTCCAGGTGTTTCATTTTCCTGCTGCTGTTTGCACCTGGGCTCAGTGATGCTTTAAGAAACTATTCCATACTTTTCTGTTGGAATAAGTACAAAGAATACATTTCAGTGTTTTACAAATAGTGGCCCTCAAATTTAAATAACTTTCTATAGACTCTGCAAAATTACATATTAAAGGTGGTGGTAGTAGTAGTAGTAATAGTAGCTGGTTGCCTTGATGACTGAATTGAGTTTTATATGAATACATACATATATATATGAATTTTTCTTCTGTGCTTTAATAATACTGTGGGAATCTAGCTCCTGTCTTGCAGCGCAGAGAGCTGTCAGTCAGATTCAGATTCCCTGATTGCATGACTGCATTTCACTCTTAAGTCATGCAGATCAGCCACACATGCAAGAGTGTGGGGCAAGAAGGGCCAAAATTGTAGTTTGGATGTATGGAAAGATTTACTTTTGTAAATTAGTGAGGTCTATTCAACAAAGCTGAAAGGTAAGGTTTTATTTCACTGGGATCCAAATAGAAGTCAGCTAGATTTGTGCCCTTTGTGAAGAAAACCAAGACTTGAAACTTTGTTCCTCTGAGGAGAACAAATTAGCAAATAAGAATTTCTCTGAAGGCAGATCTGACTTCTGCTGCAGCCTGATAAACAGCAACTTCATTGGCCTCTTGCAGGAGCATTATGGAAAGTGTTTCCATTTCCTTCTGCTGAAAAAAACCCTCTCTTGTGAATGCCACCAAGCTGTTTGCCAACATCTGACAATCTGAAAATCTAGATTTAGGCTTCCACCTCAGATTTCATCTTTTCCTTTCCCCACTTTAGAGTACAATATCCACACTACCTATACCAGCTCTTGCTCATCTATTTGCAAATGTCAATTCAATTTTCTCCCCTCTCCTTTATTCCTTGTGTAATAGCAGCCTTGGCAAGGCTGTTTTGGAGAGAGGAGCACAGCCCTCTGTAGGCTGTCGCTGCTGCACACTTGCTGAACGTGGCAAGAGTGTATCAAAAATTTGATTTATGTATTTACATATGCCAAAGTCTGAGCTCCACACTGATGGGCACAGGTCTAGCTAGCAGCAATGAATGGTGTTTTTTTTCCTCTCTCTAGTCACTGCAGTGGAATGGCTCGTTTTGGAGGACAGGACCCTCAAAGTGCTGTAGGGAGCAGGTGATTAATCAGTGTCCTTGACTGGGTTTAGGTCAGAGCTGGAGCTGCTGCTGCTATGCTGCAGAGGAGTCTGCTTCTGTTTTTGGCTAAAATACAACACATACTGCAGCTGACAACTTCATAGGCAGGGAAAGGTGTTCAGCAGTTGGCACCTGACTGATAATGGAAAGGAGTAGGAAAAGTATCACCACTGTGTCTCAGGAGTGCCGGCACAGGGTGTTCAGAAAATGGCCTCATCAGCATTATCTAATAATTTTCAGATTTTCTTCTAGAAAATTAATATCATTTAAATCAGTTTAAACTTAAGATTCACTGGATTTATGAGTTCCATTGTTTTTATAACAGTTAACACATTTTATGTACAATAAAATATCTAAAAGAGGTCTGCCAGAAAAATAATTGCCAGTTTTTTAACCTGCAGTCTATTGTGGGTTTTTTTTTTTCTTTCATGAGGATTCTTGGTATTTCTTTTATAGATGAATTCAAAATAGAAAAAAGTTATTATCCAAGAATACAAGTATGAAAAATTGTAGCAATTGGTTGTTGTTTACTTACAATTTTTTTTTTTTTAATTTAACACTTGCTAGACCTAAAAATGCCAGAGTTGTACACAAATACATTATTCAACTTACTCTGCATGAGCAGGTTAGCTGTAACAAGAAATACTATCCACATCCCTCTTGGCATAAAATATGAGCATATGCCACAGTGTAATGGCTTTAAATGTTTTCCTCTTATAACTCAACGGGTTTTTGGTGGAATCATTGAGGATAAATTTTGGCTAATATCTACAGGCAGGGCTTCAGCAAAGAAAAATTTTCTAAGTGTTCAGTGATAGAAAATAGAACTGTAACAGCCCTATAGAAATAGTTTTTAACATCTATGTGCTGACGACTCCTGTTCTATGTAACAGCCCTTTTTACAGTAACTCCTTCTGAATTGCTCACAGGACCATGAAGTCAAGTCAAGCATTTCTGTGTGGTACCACACCTCCCAGTTTCACTTAATGACCACTGTACTGCCTGAGTTCAAAATACCCTGATGAACAACTAACAGTTTCAGTTTTTGCCTGGTTTTGTTGTTTTTTATTTTTCCCCTTTGACAATAGATATCAGATACTCAAAGTCTTTTTAGCCTCTGCCATAGTGACAGGCTGGAAGCCACAGGGAAGGAGAGGGAAGTGTCAGTTCTCCATGCCCCAGTGGACTGGAGAGCTGGGGTTGCTGCAGAATGATAATGTGCTGCCCTCCTACAAATTCCTCCCTGGCCATCCAAGGCTGCCTGTGTGTGAACAGCATCCAGATCTGCCACCATCCTGAAATGTTGTTCTCTACACAAAAGGCCAGTATAATGGTGAGGAAATGTAGAATCAGGGATGCAGTTCTTCTGCGAGTAGTGAGCTCCATGTGCTCACTGTGCATCTCAAGGATCCTTTTTTTTTTTTTTTTTTCCCCAAGGAGTTTATGCTTTCATTTAGCTCCCATAATTGGCTGAATGTAAGGTCCTTAACTTTTTCTCATAATACAGAGTTGGAATTTTTGCTGTTGATTTTGAGGCCCAAAGCAGAAGTCTTCTGCATAGCTATTGAAGAGCTGCAAAAATATGTGTTTCCTATGGTTAAGAGGGAAAGAGAGAAGGATAAAAGTTTTTAATTGATATTTTGTTCTGAAATTCCCTTGTCCTTTTACAGAGAGCATCATCTCCTCTTCTCACAGTGTAGGTGCAAATCTGTGAAATATCAGCAGTGTTCCAGGTATGCTACACTCCAGCAAAATTTTATTCTTATTCCTTTAAGCTAAAACCAGTCTTGAGCTGTGTGAAAGATACCGGGGCAAGAGTTTAGACCAATTCTTAGAAGAAGAGTATGCTAAAAAGGAAATCCTATAGCTCCAGAGCTGGCAGATAACTGATTCTCTCTTAGTGAAACAGGTGTTTCTCCCATGCATAAAAATTAAGAATTGGAGAGAGTTCAAAAGTAGTGTCACTGCTACTGGGAGGGCTGAACTGATAGATTTGTAAGGAGAGATTAAAGAAAGCTATATCCAGCTCAGCTAAGTAACAGAAAGATCCATCAATAATTGAAAGGTGTCAGCCCCAAAGTGTGAGTGAATATTTATAACTGCAGAGCAAAAATACCTAGGAATGACATAGGAAAGTTATATATAAAAAAAATGGGTAGTAAGAATAAATACACTGAATAGCAATGAAAAATGTTAGACCAAGAAGTAGTTCTCTAAAGAGGGGGATTGCAAGCATGACAATTACAACTTCGGTCTGCTCCATGGTTTTGAATTCCTGAGATTTGTAAGTGAATAGGGCAAAAATGCTAAAAAGTATGTATTTTAATGCATGGAGCAATCATGTGTTGAAGGTAGGTGATGGGAATGATCCCTTCTGGCTCTTCAATCTCTTTTGTGCCCCATGCACTTTAACTGAGGCTCACTGTGATGTTATCTATGAAAAGTAATATCTTTGTGGGAACCTGAACAGTGATAGTATAACAGCTCTGCTCTGAGGATCTTATATATACCACTTCATCACAGATATTATTGACAGTAAGTGCTTTTACCACATTTATATATTCTCTTTGTGAGTTGTTTTATAGCAAGGCAGCTAAATCAAGAGAATTTTTCCTGACCAGCTGAGCAGCTGATAAGTCTCCTTACAAGCACTTAGGTGAATTCAATGCACTAGGATGATAAAAAGGCAGGTTAGGACAAAAGCAGATGTCAAAACATAACCCTCTGCTCTTTCCATCACCTCAAAGGTTATGTCCCACATGTAAAATTACTGGGGTTTTGAACCCCACTTTTCCTTAATTCTTCTGTTCAGAAAGTCCATCTGATCATTTTCAGAATTCATTTCCCACTTCTGATCCTATGCTGTTGTCTCCTATTTCCCTCCCTTGTTCTCTGCACATCATGATCCTTTTTCAGGCTGAGTCATTATCCTGTTAAATTCTCCCAGGAAGGGCTTTTTTCTCAGTCATGCTATTTCTTACTCAAGTGGTGCCTGTAGGAAGATCAGAACAACCCATGCTAGGAAGAGCTCTGTGAGTGGCAGTAGCTATAGGACAAGCATACAAGTTGTATTGTTTGTTAACTGCAAATTCACTTCTATCCCTTATTCCCTGCCCGTTTAGATAAACCTAAATCTCCACTGGGAGGAGAGAAAAAAATTCCTGACAATTTCCAGGGCCTAAAGATTAAAACTGGCCCAGTCCTGCATTTGTGTGTGTGTGTGCACTTTGAAAAGAATTTTCTTTATCCTGCAAGTCCTGTTGAGTCCACAGATAATATGGCTCCCTTTCTGCACAAATCCTCCCCCTGCCATGCCTACAGATGGAAATGGGAAATATTCCCTTGCCAGGCCTGCAGTAAAAAGGAATGTGTCCCAAATGCAATCATTCCTTGTGCACTACATCTTGTGAGCAAGCAGACGGTGTGGCTTGCTTCAGTAACTTTTATATGTAAACAGTCTTTAAAAACATAATATACATTGTCAAAGCCTAATCTAAATGATGTACTGACATTGCTTACTTTGATATGCTGACTTGGTTTTGAATTCTCTCTGGATTGCCTGGCCCCACGTGGCCTTTTTGTGTTTTGTTTACTTTTCACTTAGCTGTCACGTATTTATTCCCATTAGATGTACAAAGTCAATGGATTCAGCCTAGCTTTACAGCTTAGTTGCCTAATACAGCACAGGGAAAAAGCTAAATGAAGCCAAGCAGAGGGGCAGGAAAAAAGCAGAGGGATTCTTCAGGTCTTAAACAGAGACCAAGGAAACAGAAAACCAGCAAAAGATCTGGGTCTGGTAGAACACCTAGACATTACTGTTTCTTCAGAAAAAAACCATGATATGTCTGGAAAGCAGAAATTAATTGATTTGTATAGACTGAATTTCTGTTTTTAAAGGCTTGCTTCTGAATAAATGCTTAAATTTTGTATACATCACATATATTTATTTTTTTTTTAAATCTGGATTTGTTTCAAATGTGAATGGATTTGAAAACGTTACTTTAAAAGCTTTTTCAGTGTAATGGGCTGGTTGGATTTATCTTAGTCAAACAGTTAAAATGGCTTACATGATCTTGTTCTGCAAAAGTCTTTGAAGATATGTGAAAATGTCTCGTGCCGAGAAAAGTAATCCCAAAAAAATCTACCTGGTGTGATCTTACCCACAGAACCCATAAGACAAATGGGTGTTTGTGAAGCTTGTCACAACTTGCAGCATGACTGAAATGTGGACCATCCTGAACGGAGGTCTTCCCTCTGGATAGCCATGCCTACCCTGCCATGCTTCTCCCAATGGGAATATTTACCCTCCCTCCAAACAGTTGTTTTTACAGCTCAAAGAAAAAAACAGTGGAGGATTTAATGTGGAATTTAGTGTTGGGGGAGGGGCTGTGGTGTTTCCTTTGCTCCTGGAAAAGGGACAGTCCATATTTCCTCCATGGCACTGTGTCACTGATGGCACGTTGTTCTCAGGTCACATTTCTTCCGTTTCAGCCAAGGTGCTCAGCCCAAGCCCGTCATGGCCCCAGTGTCGGGCAGCAGTCGGGCACCCAGCCCTCACCTCTTTAAAGAGCAGACTGTGCTGACACTGCCCCATTTCCAGGTGCACTGGCCTCCTTTGGGACTCGGCAGCCCGTAGCCTGAGCTTTTCCTCTGTCTGCCGCAGGTGAAATACGGGAACTACGCCTTTGTGTGGGACGCGGCGGTGCTGGAGTACGTGGCCATCAACGACGCCGAGTGCTCCTTCTACACGGTCGGGAACACTGTCGCGGACAGAGGGTACGGGATCGCCCTGCAGCACGGCAGCCCCTACAGAGACGCTTTCTCACAAAGGTAAGCCTTTGGAGCAGGAGGAGCAGGTACTAAGGGAAGGTTTCTCTCAGCTCTGGACCCTTCTTCTAATTTAGTTTTTGGCAAAGGAAAAGCATCTTGTGTTTGTGATCCACTTCATTTCTCGCGGACACATTCATTTTCTCCGAGACATTGAATTATTCACTTTTCTAGAAACTGCATTAAAAACACTTTGTGTTGCTCTTTTTTGAATTGTTCTTGTTTCTTTTGAAAAACATTAATGAGATAAACTCAACCTCATTAGCAGGAAAATGAGGAAAGAGTTGCTTCATTTGTTATAGAGAGTCAGCATAACTCAACCCTTCCTATTACAGAAGCTGTTTCTTAAAGAAAAAGAAAGGGAATTTGGACACTGATGGGAAAACTAAAGGGGATGAACAAGAACATTTGATGTTCTGGTGGAAGGACCCCTAGTCATACCCAAAAGCATAGATGCTTATCCCTGTACTAAAAAATCTCTTGGGCTACCAAAGTGACATTTCTAGAGATGCTACTGGTACTGTGTTTCTACTAGGATCAGAAATACTAAATTAATTGTATGTATTGTGTCTTTGTATACGTATTTCTGCTTCACTCCAGTGTTGATTCCTAAATCAGGATGTGTGTGAAATGTAAAAGAAACTACTAAACTTTTGAAAAGTGTAATATCTGCAGTTTGTCACTTAGGAGAAGATGTGAGCTAGTCTCCTGACCCTTTTTTTCGTTCTGAATCTGGTCATTCAACGTGGTTCCTGTTGGTTTATGTTATGTGTATGAAGCAAAATGTTTCAGTTGCTGCAATGGAATTTCTGTTGTGTGGCTACCAGGTAAACATAGAAAATATACTTAATTTGGACTGTTGCCTTTGCCTTTGTTCAAAGACTGTGGTGGGGGAGAAAGCAGCCAGTAAGTAACACTGTGCAGATCCAGAGGAATCTCTCTGCTCACACCTACTGCATGAACAAGGAAGACTTGGATTCTTTTAATCTCTCCCACTTTGGGAGAGACATGGCTGAATTCTGTGCTAATGTGGCATCAACATAATAAAAATTTCACAGGATCAACAAAAAATTTAATTTTAATGAAACACGTATATGCTTTGTATATTACAAAGAGTATTAGAGGCAAATATTTACCAAATACTGTAATATTCTCATATTCCAGCTGTCCAGGCTGGCTCTGCTTAAAATCTCTGGCACTCTACTGTTCGGGGTCTCTGTGCAAAACAAAGGAGTAGGATTCTTTCCTGTATTCTTTCAAAGAAATTCTTCCACCTGTTCTCAGGTGCTTGTCAGGGTGTTAAGTCATCCTCTCCACAGCCTTATCCATGTAATTTTGAGTACAAAAATTGGAAGGCATTAGGGAATTTCACAGTCTGTGTCTTTATTACCAAACACAGTGAAACCGCCAAGCGACGTGGCACACCTTCTTCATGCCCAGCACTGCTGCTCTGCAAGCCAAGGTGGATACATCCAGAGTGCCCTCAGAGACTGTTTGTGACAGGGTTTATGTACTGGGTATAGCTCTTGGCACAGGGGGAAGGTGGTTATGGCTGATTCTGGTAAGAGAGTTTCTCCTTGGTCGCAGTATTTGGCACACGGAGAGGCTGGGTTACAGCTTCTTCTGATACACTGCCTTCAGCCACTCCTGGATCATTGGTCTGTGCAGGCCTGACATTTCCAAGTACAATTCTATTTCATAAGAAAATTTTGGCTTTTCAGTGTGTTATTATATCTTGGAGCTATAGGAAAGCAGAAGGAAGCATAAAAATTTGCACATATATAGGTATTTTTATCTGAGGATCTTCGAAGCAATACTTAAATATTAGCATCTCTCAGGAAAGGAAATGCTATTTCCACTTAATGCTTAGGGAACCCATAGCATCAGGAGACTTAAATGAAATCCCAAGGTCATATGTTGTCCCCTGGTGGAATCAGGGATCATAGGCACTCATTTTTGATTTCCTGCTCAGGTTGTCAGAGTTCAGGTATATGAAGAAAGGAATTATTTGTCAGATATTGGGCCACAGGAGAATCTGGATGGATATGCAGAACTCAGCACTGGTGATAAAATAACTCATTACATTAGCAGGAATAATGGCTGAACAGAGAAATTGGAATTTGCTTGGATTGATCCTACCTCTTGCAGAATTTAGAGAGCCTGAGATATATATTCTGAAAATGTGTGTGCTGCTGTGCTTATATTCTTATTTCTGTATTATGAGAGCATATTATATAGCATTTCTAATTATGTCCATAAATATAAATTTACAGTTTAAAGCAGTGAAAGACCATATAAGAACAAACATATGAAAGAGAAATCATGCTTACAAGGTAGCTTACGAGGTTGTTCTTAACACCCTTCTGTACTGTTCCTTAAGTTTACATCCATGTGGTTTTCATACATCATCCTTACATTTCTTCTTAATGAAAAGGCTCAACAACCTTCAGCAGCTGCAGCCTGCATGCTAAATAGAGAGAGAGGAATAGATTCATTGTATAGGATTAACAAATGTTCACATGAATATTTCACAGTTTTAATGCAGCAGGGAACTGGTTTAAAATATATTGGCACTTCTTGATCTTTCCCAAAATAAATATATTTATGTGAAAATACAGGCCTTCTCTTTTAAGCAATTTCATATAAAGCCATAAGCTGCAGGGTGTTAAATCCCTAGGGTGCAGCTGTGAAAGGTCTGGCAAGCTTACAGGAGATTTTGTTCTCTGTGCAGGAAGCACAGGCACGCATGTAGAACTTTCCAGTACCTTTTCCAAACATTCAGGTGATTCCCAGAGAAACAGGAAAAGAGACAGAGAGGTGTAAACACTCACCCCTTCTCTCTAAAGCTACACAGCATGAGCTGCAGTCAAGGTAACACTGTGATAAAGTTTACCAACAGGAAGCAGTGTTTAAAAAGGGTCTTTGAGACCCTTCTTTCTCACAGGCAAAAAAATCCCTTCTATACCAAAACAAAGACATGAGCAGCAGTGAATGGCCTGACTGTGGTAAGGGATTGGCTTTTTGCTGCACGGGGGTGGCAAAGCAGCCACCTGGGGTCCAGGCCCTGCCTAATGCTTTCTCTGAAAACAGATGCTTGGGGTCCATCCCCCCAAAAAATAGATACGTGGCTGTAACACAAATAATACAGAAAATAAGCTGGGTAATTTTTGAAAGATGGAGCTGCTGTAGCCGTCCCAATGATTTCATTCATGTTGCAAATGTTAACAAACACAGCTGGCCATGCCACTAGGCAGCCAGGTGATGTGCTCAGGTAGATGGCTGTCCTCTTTCCTTTGCCACTAAGACTTACCCTTCTCACTCAGCACCAGCAGCCTCCAAGGCAGCCTGTCAGTTCTCCCTCTCTATATATTTTTCTTTCAAGGTAATGACAGGGGCTGTAATAATAGAAACTGCCAAATTTCCTAGGAGAGCTTGAAAAGGATGTGTCTTTGGGTTCATGAGGAGCTGTCTGGTGACACTAAATTTGACACCTGTTAAGAATTCTTTTCAGCCTTAAACTTTAAAACTTCCATTGCACCCCTAGGAGGTATAAATATAATTGCAGACGCTTTTCAGAGTATTTCATAGGATGTCTGTGCTTCCTGCAGTGCTGCAGCAATGGCTCAGGTGCTGTGCTGGAGGCTGGCTTTTGGTGGGGATCAAGGAGGGGTGGCAGCAAAGTGCTGGAGTGCTGTTCATGTCGCCACCTTCTCTGCTGTTTCACTCTCTTCTCCTGCACTGCAGTCCCAGCCAGACAGCACACTAGAGGCAAAGGGACTGGAAGCACTAATTCCGTGCCCAGCAGAGGCCAGCAGCCAGCTTTTCACTCAAGTAACTGGAACCTGTCAGCACCCAAAACCAAGCCATAGTTGTTCTGCAGCCCTCATATTCCAAATAGCATCCATGTGTGTTCTGCCCCTCTAGGTCGAAGGAAACTGTGATGATAGAAAGACAAAAAAGGCAAGCTTGCCTTTAGAGCCCCTTTAGTGTGGGACTCTTTCTTGTTCATCAGCTGTGTTTCCACAATTGCCCCAGCCAAGCCCAAGCTCATGGACACCTAAAGCTGTCTGTGTGCCAAGAGGAGCAGCAACATTTCCATAATTCCTGGTGGTTGTCTGTGGGAAGGGGGTATGTGAGGGTAAAATGGAAGGTACAACTACCATATAGCTTCTGCAGAAACCCCAGTCTGAATTTGACATTATTCACGAAAAGTCACAGCAAATTTGTGCTGTTGCTAGAGAAGTCAATCATATCTTTTTGTCCTGAGGGGGGAAAAGAAATGAACACTTATAATGATTTCCTCATGGCAAGCCCAAAGACACCTCCCTAGCAGTAAGTGGTGCACTTTCAGATATCCAGAAGTTTGGAGAGAAATAAGAGAGCCATCATATGGCATTTCAGACTGCCCCCTAGCAAATCATTAGCCAGCTGCTTTAAATAAATGGTAGGGATATTCTCCTGTCCTTTTTACATCTCATCAGCAAAATCCTGAGTCTTACAAAGTTCCTGCCCTGAGCCATAAATATGTGTTCTTCCTGTCTCCTCACCATTAATTCTCTCTCCTTAAATTTTCATTCTGTGTCTTGGAGGTCACTTATGTCCAAAGACTCCAGTGCAAGGAAAATCACTTTATTCCAAACTACCTTGATTTTTTTCTGCCCTTGCGACTATGTACCCCTTTCTTTGAGAAGATCCTCCTATTTTTTTTTTTTTTTAATATTCTTTTAAGGAAAGTCCAAAAAAGAGTCACTT
Organism: Peucedramus taeniatus; assembly: GCA_013400575.1. Lineage (NCBI taxonomy): Eukaryota > Metazoa > Chordata > Aves > Passeriformes > Fringillidae > Peucedramus > Peucedramus taeniatus. The sequence continues at coordinate 51,205 of WBNO01007823.1, forward strand.
ATTCTCTGATCTATCTTTTAGCAGCTATATGGAAAATAAGAGTTTTGGATTTTACCCTAACCCTGCAGAGGATTAACAATAATGACATCATTTGATTTTTTATTATTAAATATGGTGATCATCTGCAGAATAGTGGATGCCTCAGTAAGAGATCAACTTTGCTTTGTCTTGGTAGTTTTGCTAAGAATTGAAATCCTATTCTGAGTTGTACATACAACATTCTGAACAATATAGTGGACAGACTAGTAAAATCTACCTAAATCCACCCAAAGCACTTTTTTTCCTAATAACTCCAGAAAATTAAGAAACTCTGCAAGTTGGGAGAATTACTTGACTTCAAGCAAACTCCTGAATTTAAACAGAAGAGTTTAGTTTTGAGAGTCTGCTCTTAGATCATGTCACAAGTTTATATGACTGAAATTACATTAGTGAGAGAAAAAACAAAATCAAAATTGATTCCCGGTTTCTGAGCAATCTGACATGAAAATCTAGTCTTAACTTATTCAGATATAGTCATTGTTAATGAAAGCCTTAACTTCAGAGTAGCACATAGTAACAAAGTAGTTTCTCAGATAACCAGGATACTAAATAAAAAAATTTAACCACACCCAAGGTAATATTTCTTGACTAACCAAAATAACCAGTCTGTCCTATTTTTGCTGTCTATATGAGACTTGTAGGGGTAAAACTGGGAATTGCACCAGGCCCTAGGTCTCAAAACAACTTGATGTTCTTTCATGTCCATCTTCCTTTTTGCTGACTCAGGTCCTCCAAGACAAGCTGCAGTTGCCCTTCATGCCAGGAAATCCTCCTTGAAGAAGCGCTGCTCAGCCAGCTGCCTGCCCCGCTGGGGCTGCAGAGTGCTCACCCTCTGCACACCTTACCCCGGGCCACTGGATCCGGGCTGAAGACCTGTAACTGTTGTGTTGTGCTTTAAATGCCTTTTAATAATTGGCATATAAAACCTTGGTTTATCCCAGTTCTCCCTTATTTCAGTGATTCTGCCCATCCTGCCTCCTCCCTCAACCCCTCCCTGGTGTCCTGTCCCTCACTCAGCAGCCCATCCCTTCCCCTAGAAACTTCTGCTAAGGGCGTCGAGTGACTGGTTCAGGAACCGGGGTTCCTCCCACAGGTTACCCCCATTGGTCTCCCCAGAGTCCATCTTCCCAATGTCCATACCCCCATGTTTCCCCACTGGCTCCCTATCTTTGTTCCCTCCTCCCTTTATAAGGTGCTTTCCGAGCCGGGCCTTTTGTCTTCGAAGTGAGGTTATGCCGGGCTCAAGGTCCCTGCCTGAATAAACCTGGACTGATCCCTCCATTCAAAGCCCACTCCTTTCTTCCCCCGCAGTCTATTCCTGCCTCACCCGCACAGGCGAGAGCCTGAGCCGCCCTCCTGCCCCTCGGAGATCGGGAGAAGTTCCCCACAACTGTGTGTGCCACAGCCAGCCGGGACCCGCAGGGACTCTCGGAGAGACATTAGGTCAGTTTCCCCGCCCAGCGCGTGGCCCGCGGTCACCACCAGACCCAACCTCAAAAGGATTATAAGAAAAGATGTAGCTTCATTCTGATTTTTTTCAAAATGGCATCCATTACTTCATGAGAAAGCCCTAACAGAAAGCTTTTGTCCCTCTGCTGTTCTCTATTCTTTTTTCTACCAAGCCCACGAGCATCTGACCCAGGCTTACAGTGCTCTGCAATCCTGTCCAAGCACATTGCTGATAGCTTTGCCCAGGGGCCAGATCTGACACTGTCCCTTTGGAATCCTCTTCCACTAACTGCTAATGCAGAGCTCCAGGTTCTGAAGATGCCTGCACTGTCCTCAGAGGGGTTTCCTGGCTTTAGTACCCCTTCCCATCTCACTTTCCCGGGGGTGCTGCTGGCTGTAGGACTGCAGAGAAGCTGTGGCTCCCACACATCATGTTGTGAGAACAGGAGAAATGGCTTTATTGACTCCTGATGGTGCTTGCAGGTCTCACTGTAAATTCATGACTAGGAGCTGAACAGGATGGAGACACCTACAGAAACACAGACTTTAGCAACTTCTTAATCTCCCATGATATTGACTGATGATAGAGGTTAAAGGATTCTGCAGCAGATCTGGAGTTTATTACATACACATAGTGAAAAATTACTCAAAACATAGGCAGTGAGCAGATTAGGGCTTTTTAAATATACCATAACATTAGTTGATGGGTAAGTTAAAGAATCATGAGGTAACAGCACGGAGAAGAAGCATGAGAAAGAAAATCATAAGGAAAGGATTTAGATCTTCTTGCATTCTCACAGCATAGAGCTATGAGAAACAGAGAGCTGCCTGCCTGCTTCACCATGGAAAGGCACCTCTGCATCCGAGCAGTGCTGTGGTGAAGAAAAACTTCGCAACATTGCTGCATGTTGCAAAAAAAATGGTACCATGAAAAAGGCAGCTTCATTCTTCCTCTTTTTCTAATTGATTTTCACTTTCAGAAAGGGCCCTACATTCAAAGTTTCACAAAGGCAAGCCAGGTAAGGGTATGCTTTTGCATATTAATTGCCCATCATTACCACCCCAAAGAAAACAGTCTAATTGTGATGTGTTAAATTACCAGTAGAGAGCACTTTGCTAGCTCTTTCTTAGTACTTGCTATCCACTTCTCTACCCTTAGGCACCTCAGACTTGGCATGTAAAATGGCCAGATATTACCCAGTGAGGTGTGCAGCACAGTCAGTGGAAACAGTGTTGCTCATCCAACTATATGGAAGCGACATTTATTGTAAGCTGAGTTGTTCATGTGTTTTAAAGTTTTATGGAGTGAATAAGTGCATGGCTGCAGAATTTGAAACTGCTTGGTTATAAATCTGATGACAGTAAAGCTAAAAGAAATCTCAGTGAGTGGCTTCCCGCCAAGAACTTGCCTTTTATGAATTCCTGAAGCAAAGATTAGGTTTACCATCAGTGCACGCTGTCCTGTAGCAAAGGTTTTTTTCTTTTCTGGCTGCCTTCTCTAATGTGTGCATCAGTCTTGAGAGGAACAGGTGTAGCTACTCACTGGCTCAGCTGAGCAGCAGCATTGCCTTTAAAGTGGGGTGGAAAACAAGTGCAAAGCTTTCCCTGGAAATAGGAGGGGACCAGCCATGCTGTTACCTTGATGATAGAACCATAATAACCCAAGTCAGGGTTTAGCCCACCTACCTCACACCAACACTACCTGCCTGCTCTTGGCCTCAGTTCTCAAAACACTGGTCAACCTATTTCAGTTAAAATTATCAAGAGTAGCAAAAGAAGAAAGAGTAATAGATCTTTGCTGACCCATTTTGTTGCTTTAAAAAGTAATTAACCTTTAGCTGGACCATAAAGCTCATTTTCATCTAGTCCTGTTTCCCAGATAAAAATAAAAGGCCTGAAAATAAAGTTTGTTTTCAAAGCTGAAATGAACTTGATGGAATGGCAGCTGGAAGGATTTATCCATATCTGAGCTAAGAGATTTGCTTCCACCAGTGGAACTGCTGCAAGAGAGGCTACCTGAGCCTGCAGAGATTTGCCCTGCTGTAAAACACCAATCTGCTGTTTGTCACCCGTTCCTCAATCATCAGTAAGCGAAGAACGTGCTAGCCTTGGCTTATGACTTCAGCCAAGTTCAGGGGTAGGCAAAGGGAAAAAGAGCATGTGGAAAGCCTCCAGAATGTGGAGCCAAGGAAGAGTGGTAGCAGGTTTCCTAGCAGAGCTGTCTTCCCGTGCTGAAATAGGATATGAGGAAGAAGAAAGCTTGTTGCAGGAACAGAGGGAGTGACAGGAGAGGCAGTGAGGAAGGGGAGGAGCTGAGTGCTCCTCAGTCGTTCTTGGAAGGCCAAAAGATGAAGCCTTCCTTATTGCTCAGTTCCGTGTAGGAGGAGATTAGCAAAGTGCGAAATCTAAAAAAAAACAATCCAGAGAAGTCTTCTGCTGTGTCTCAGAGCAATCTCATGGGGTAGGTTGCCCCAAGGAAATCATGAAGAAAGTGGGAGGAGAAGCCAGACAGTTTGCCCAGCAGGGTCACCAGTATGTCAGAGTGCAGTGGATAGAGAGGTTTGGATTAGTTTGAAGATGAAGATGGGATAGGGAAGCCTTACTCTCTGACTCCTGTGTAGTCTTGAGGAAAAAATGTTCTGGTGATGAGCTATCACGAAATTGCAAAGACCTCTGCCTAAACCCCAAAGAAGACTTGGTGGTGGCAGAGAGGCTTTGCAGGGTTAAAACAGATGAAAGCATTTGCTGACATGAACCAGCTGGGTAATGCTGGAGGCTCTTGTTTGCACAGTGTGCAACAATGTGGTTTATATTCTGCTTTAGTGCCAGTGGTGTTAGGTTAGCCCCAAGTAAAGCAGAGACCTGATCCCAGCCATCAGAGTTTTTTGATGACTGTCCTAAAAACCAAATGCCTTTCCAGACCCAAGTTTTCCACTTAAACATGTGCAAGCAGACAGAAACGATGACATGGCCAAGGAAAAACTGTGTTTGCCATTTTATTCATAAAACATTTTTGCAAAGTGCATTTAGTAATTTGCCATTGTAACCACCTGAACGGAGAGCTTTCAGGCCAGAGCTCTGACACTGTATTTTGTTCATACTTTGACTGCTCAGCTAAAACTTCAATTTCTATGCATTTATTCTGCTTCACACATTATGTTATCAGTCACTTTCAATATTTCAAAGTCACAGCAGTCCTTTTCTGACATGCATTTGCCAGAATGAACTGCCTCAACTGCTGTTATTACAGACTGCAGTTCCTGACTAAGGGAAAAGACTTACATAGAACCAGAATACTGGAATTTCTCAGGGGAAAAAAAAAAAAAAAAACAAACCAGTAGATAAAACAGAATAAAATTAGGGGCAATGAACAGAAATAGATACTTTAAATGCCCTACAATATTAAGGAAAAAAAAAAAAAGGAGGAGAGAATGGGAAGGCAGGATTTATAACCCAAAATAAAAGAATTAATCAGGAAAAGTTTGCTCTTTCAAGTTCATACACAGCGTACTGATAATGGCACTCTTCAGCTGTCTGGTAGTAAATCAGAAAAGTATGTCACACTTGGACTTCCTCTCAATCAAATACTTTATCATATTCCTCTGGTGACCACCTTCAACAGGGGGATTTTAATAATAAGCCAGTTATAGTCAGAGAAAACCATCACAAGGGGTTTTGGCCTATCTGGAAAATGTGTTTATGCTCCTGATTAAGTCCTAGTGGCAATAATTTGTCATGGCACGTGAGCACATCTCCCTCTTGCATGTGCTTAACAGCATGCACAGGCTTTGCCAGTTCACTCTGAAAGCTCTCACAGTCACGGGCTGAGCCAGGGGAAGTTCACTTGTTTGGAAAGTTCATGATTCTTTCATTCTTATTGCAATGAAAAAATTTTTTTTCCTTCTATTTGCTACTTTTGTCTTCAGCTGAAAGAATGGCCTAACAGCTGAATTTCCAAAGCAGTGAAGAAAAGCTGCCACCTAATTACCTGGCTTTGTAGATAAGTACATGCTCCAGCTGCTCCCACCAAAGCAGAAAGGTTTCAGCTGGTGACAAGCATTAAAAGGAAAAATAACTGTTTTGGCTGCAGTTTCATAGGTGAGATGCCTCTACAGAACCAAAGAGATCGAGAGTTATCTCAAAGACATCAGATTCCTACAGAAAGCTGATAAGACAGATAAGCTATGTTAGGATTTGTTTGTTTCTTTAATTAAAAATTCAATTATTTTTTAATTAAAAAAGAACAAACAAACTCCATTACAGTAATCTTTGGAGACAAAAGCAGCAAAGTCATTAGCACTGTTTTGCAGCCTTGAGAGCAGGGATTAGAAGTTCCTCACCCAGGACTGATTTTTTTGGCTTTGTCTGGGAGATTCCTATAGCAACACATGAGAGAAACCATGAAGTGAGCCTTGAGGTAACTGAGAAATAGATATTTTTAATATTGCTTGTTTGTATTAATTTCCGTGGGTTTGGGGGGATTTAGTTAATTAGCAGTGGATCTTCAGATCATGGAATTACTCCAGATTTATGCTGGTTTAGCTGATGGGAGAATTTAATCCTGTAATATGCCTTTGGCATAATTTAGATGTAAGGATCAAGATTAAGGTCCCCATGAAACAGGGAATTTATGTTATTTCTTTTTCTTACACTCTGAAGTGCTATGCAAAGCTACAGAAATGTGTCAGCTCTGACTGTCACACTTGGGCAGCAATCAGGGCTTTCAAAAAGCCATTGGGCTTCACCCGCAGCATCAAATTCCCCTGTGTTCTTCCATTTTATATCAATCTGGAGGAAATTGTAAAATCCATAGAAGAAAAGCAATTGAAAAAGAAGCATGGTTAAAGCCCTGAGGAAGTGAAAGTTTCTTGATCTTCTTCATGTCCCTCTTAAGTTAAAAACACCTACGATGCTCATTTTAAATTTTTTAAGAGTAGCAATCTTGTGCCAGATTAAACATATAAAGCTTCTTAAAAATACAAGGTTTCAGAAAGAACCCCTGACAGGTGTTTAACACAACAAGGGGTTACAAACCCCTACATATGCAATCCATGGTTGTTTATGTAAGCTGTGCTGGCAGCAGTGGCTATGTTCTGTTCTCAGCCCCACAGTGAAATAGTTGTGTGTGTGGCTGGGCTGGGAGCAGAGCAGCGTGCAGCGATGCCCTCTCCTTCTGCTTGGCTTTGCAAGTGAAGGGTCTGTCACTCCAGCTTGCTGCAGGACACTCAGCTCAGGGGGGATGCACAACACATCCAAGCTGACCCCACAAAATCACTTGGATGCCAAGCAAAGCCCTTGCTTCTCCCACTAGCTGTTTTCTTCCCATTTTCTCAGCTTTTACCAGTGGTTTCCTGCTTACTTGCTCTGAGGCCTTCTTTGATAGAAGAAATCCAGGCTGGCTTTGGGGCTGGAGTGTTTTTAAGGGCTGAGTTTAGGAGAAGTAGATTCTCTGCTTCCATGGAGAGCTGCAATAGCCGAGATGAAGGGAGGCAGCAGGGCTGCAGAGCTGGCCCAGCTGCGAGTTGTGCACAGACACAGCTTCTCTCCTCTCGCTCCTGCCAGCTTTATTTCAAATTACCTGCTGTCTCGGTTTCCTTTTTTCTGCCCACAGTGTTTTCCTGCTGCTGCTTCACTTAACACAGACCCTTTTTGGCTGTTTCAGTGTTGTGCAGCAGCCTGTTGCTCCTTGCCCTGCCAAACAGGGGTCATGGGCTGTGGGGGCACCCTGTGGGGTGAAGCCCTGGGTGGGTGCAGGGGAGTGACCCACAGGGTGCTGGGCACACTCTGGGGTGGGAGGTGCCCCAAGGGCTCTAAGTGCCTGTGCTCCTGGGATGATGGTCTCCAAACCTCCACAGAAATAAAACTGGTGTTTGGGGCCAGTAGTGTAGCTCGTTAGGAAAAAGTGAGGATTTTTTATTTCCTTTTTTTCCCCCCCATTTCCTAGAGGTGTAAGTGCTTTGTTCGTTCATGGGGCTCCACTGTCTTTTTGCTCGTGATGAAAAGAAAGCCTGGCTAAAGACTCTCACCAGGAGACTTCTGTCCTGGGCTGGCAGGATGGGGAGCAGACCATGCTGTGAACCTTTCAGCCTACTGCAATTTAAGATGATTCCCACAGTGCTACATTTGAGGTTCAGCTCTGAATATTTGCTCGCTCACCTAGAAGCTTTCTCATCCCCCACAGGCATTGCATACCCACTAATATCTTTTTCTGAATTGAGGAAAAAGTGGAGATGCCAGTCCTTCGTCTTGCCTAGGCAATGATAAGCTCCTTGCTAAATTTTTCAAATGTTATATCCCTTTAGATCACTATCCCATGCAGCTGGAATTATCACAGGGCTGAATCTTAATAGTAATGGTGCAGGTTATCTCTGTGTAAATAGTGCCAGATCTTTATTCAGCAGGAGAAACGCTGCAGGCCTGCACTGATACATTGATCTGGATAAACAAGATAGTTTGTTCCTATCTGGAGGTGCCTTCTTAAAGTTCAGTTTGTGATGCTTGCAGGTAAAACTGATGATTTAATGTTCAGGGATAAGGAGAAATACCTAGTGTGCTGCCTAGAAACCAAAGGATTTTTCTCTGTAGGCCTGATGCTGGACTTCTGAGCCTCTTGCTGGACTGCCAGCACTAACACAAACATTGCATCTGGGCAAAAAGGGGCCTTATTTCTGTTTGCTATTCTCTCTGGCAGTCTGCATCACTTCCCTTTGGGCTTAGTTAGTGGTGCTTGCCTTGAGTCACTGTGCTCTCACAGCAGGGCTGAAGGAAGCTTTCTTGGCAGCATTTGTTTTTCTAGAGAATTGTTTCCTAGCTGGGGGTTTATTACCTGCTCTGAGCTTGAGTTTTCTCAAATTTCAGCTCTGTTTCCAGGCTTGGTTTTAACCAAATTGAGTCATTTATGGTTGACAGGGGGAATTGTATGATATTCAGGGATTATTTTTTTACTCAAAATAGGGAACAGATTAAAAAATATGAGGAGATAGCTTAAAGGCCATATCAATCAGAACTGCTCCTCTTAGCACGCCACTTCTCCTGAGCTAGCCTGTCTGCTCCATGCTAACAGTGGTTGGCTAAATTAGCTAGAGTCAGCTGGATACATGAATGTCATTAGAAACTGAAATCTTTCCTAGAGTTGAAAGTGAAAACTTATTATTTGATAGAAAGAAATAAGAAAGAATGCTTGTAATAACTCCAGAATCGGTCATTGAAAAATGATGAAAGTCTGAATTACAGTTCCACATCAAAGAAACCTGAAGGTAGAGGATGCAGTTAGTTCAGTCATGCAACAGCAAATCAGTCTTATAATGATGCCATGCATTTAACCTATGCTTATAATTAAGGCATTTCCTTAGTTATTAAAACCTGACTAGATAAAGACAAGCGTGCTTTTTTCTTTTTAACTTTGTTAGAACTTGTTTGATTTTTGTCTTCAGATGATGGGAAGGCAAATAAGCTGAAAACTTAGGCAGTTGCATAGGAGGAAGGTGCCTAACCCTGATTTGTGTTCTGGAAATTTTTCTCTGGCTTTTCCTACGTCAATGTGACATTCTTTGTAGGCCAGGCTGTGCCCTTCCAGCCCACCGTCAGCAAATCTCCTCACTTCATTCTAAAAACCACCCTCCTCTGACATTACACTGCTGCCTTTCTCCTCCAAGCTTATAATTTGGTCCTTTGCAGCATCTCTCCATCCCACCCAGGGCACTAAGGTCACCCTGAGCAGCACTCCAGGCTGGGAAATGGATAGCCCTGGAACACTCGAGGGATCCTCCAGACTGCTCACTCTCCATACCATGAAACCACAACTAACTTCCCCTGATGTGTTTGACTTCATTACGTTGCTTATTGAATTTGGCTGGCGGTATTGTCTTTTGTCCTCTTGGGACCAGCATCAGTTGTCATGGCAATTACTGTCAGATGGTTGCAGCTTGTGTGCTTGGAGGAGTGCAGGGAAGCTGATGGCCAAAAGAAGTCACGGTTCAAAGAAGCATAAAATGTCAGTTACTAATAGTGACCAAAATTTTGGGGGCTGCAGCAGTTGGTACATAGTTGGATTTCAGTCAACATCCTGTGTGTCTTTCAGTTTAGCTCCAAAATGATTGTTATTGGTTTGGATTTTAGTAATCGTGATGGCATTTGAAACGACTGATGAAAGAAATGGGTTGTTCTCTATGAAGTTATTCTTCAGGTTGCTCATCTTGTGTGGAGTTTGGCCATTTTATACAAGGAAATCGTTTACAAAGGAGCCTCAAGACATGTCTGGAAAAACAGGGAGTCTTTTTAATGTCCCTTAGCCTGTGTTCCTATGCCTGTGCTTAGCTCCAACGTCTCTGGTGCTCTGGGAAAGAAAGATGGCAGAAGTGGAGGCTAACTGGACATCTCCTGTCATCTGTGTTACACTGTGGCAGTGCCCACAGGCAGGAATTTCTGTCTCAGTGCTTTTGGACTTTGGGCCGGCCTCTTGACACTTCTGACATGGATTGGTTGAGTTGGCTTATTAAGTTAGTCTGAAAAATTCTTTGCATAAGCTTGAAGAAGATCCACGTGGGATAAGTATGGAAATTTTATATTGACTGAGGAAGTTGAAGTCCTTGTAAACAGACATAAATTGATAAACAAAATGCAAGATAGAGGAAATTATGTAAACACAGCAGGTGCTCATAAGAGTAACATCTATCAATGTTCTTTTCTGTAAAACAATAACAGAGAAAATTAGTAGAGTGGGGCCTTGGAGCAGTATTACATTTTATACCAATCCAAATATGCTCTCCTGGGACCTTTTCTTAAAATGACTAAAATCCCCTTCCATGCAAAACAAGTCTGGAAAGAAGAAGTGCGTATTAAATTTGCTCAGTTTACAGCTTCATGATAGCATCAAATTAATTTCTTGCAAAATTTGGAGAAAATGTTTTGCAGCCCTTTCAAGATCTGTATTTCCTAATGGGAAAAACTGTGTCTCTGGCACATCATGCTATGAATTTATCATCTTGCTGAGCTAACTGGACACAAGTAGAGATGTTTTGAAATACCCACAGTGCTTGATGGTCAGTTTGTGTTTAGACAAAGAGTAGTAGAAGGATCCTGAGTTGGTTTATGGCAAAAGTCAGGACAAACGTTGTCAACTTCTGTATTGGGAGGCAAAAGCAGACACGGTTATCACATATGGATCAGTTTTGCAGCAAGGAGACTCTGTCCCATCCTGCTGAAGTCTCACAGCCACTTTTCCAGCCCCTTTCTCAACCACAGACTTTGGAAAGCCACAAAGGTTTTTGCCATATGTTGGGTAGCGTTTTAAAGCCTCTCAACAGGGGATGTATCAATATTGATCTTGTGCTAGAGACTGCATTTCTTGATGATTCACTCTTTTGTACCAGACCCCTTTAGAGGAGAAAATGGCCTAATAATACTCATTTCACCAGGGTCTCAGGGGAATGGAAGCAGGTTTTTTGTCACACTTGAGCTGACAGTTTTCTGATTGATGGCATTTATGGGAAGTTGAAAGAGGATTAAAGTCTCATGATGCCAGTTTATTTCAAGAACATGACATGTTCAATATGATAATAAAGTGGGAATTTTTCTTCTGTGGCTTTTATGGGCTCGGAGTTGTTTAGGATGAAATTATGGATAAAGCCGTAGCTGAAGTCAGCAGTATGTGTTTCTGAGGCCATCGGGTGCAAGGTGACAGGAGCCATTATAAAACCCTTGGCAGTTTTTTGCTACAGAGAACTTGACAGCAAAGCCGAAAGAAAACTTAATACTGTAATGATTCATTCCATGTGGGAGGCCAAAACTTTTAACCGCGTTGGAAGGCATTTTTCCATGTAATGTGCTTTAATTTCATAGTTGTGCTGACATGGTATATCAAGGATTATTATCACCAAAAGGCACTAGAGACTGGTTTGAAATTACAAGCATTTAGAGGGCTGGTGAAGTGAGAGTTAATCTTCTATTCCTTTGTGGACATGTAATGAGTGAAAGGAAAGAAATTGCTTCCCAGTATCACAAATTAGCACAGTAAAGAGTGTAAAATCTTTACAGAAAGGAGAGGTGAACCATTCATCCATAAAACACTACATTCTACCTTCAAGCTCATTAGTATATGTGTTTTACCCACTAATTATATAGCCAGAGTAATAGTGTTATAAGTCCTCTGTACTAAAAGTAGGTTGCTGTAAATAAATCTCTGTTGGATCAATGTATTTTTTCTAAGGAAACCTTAAGTTTTGAGTAGAGTCTTCAGGGTCTCACCGGAGTGAAGTTATCATTATTAATATCCCCTGTGGAGATCTGAAATATCTTTGCATTTACTTAGCTATTTATATGCTCATTTATGATAATATTTAAGCAAGCTTGCTTGGCATTAATAAAGTTATGGTTCATTAATATTACATGGACATTTTATTTAGAAAGACCACTTACTCTAGGCCATTGAAAGTTACACTGCTTTCAAAAGCCAGCAGCTTTCAAAAGGCAGCTGTGCACTGCACAAGGATCTCCAGAGGTTACTTTGCCTTAGGTGCTCCAGATTGCCTTGGATGTGGTCTTTGGGCAGAGATCCCTTTTGCATCTTGGCTTACAGGGAGTGAGGTTTGGAGTTTGCAGCTGGACAAGCAGGTACCCCACACCAGGTTTCCCAGGCATGCCCAGGGTGGGAGAGCTCCAAGGGGCACTGGCAGGAGGAGGACAGAGTAGAGATGGAGAGGGGCAAGGGGATGAGAGGTCTGGTGTCCTTCACCCACCACACATCACCCACAGCACTGAGGAACACCAATGGGGCATGCCAAAAGCTACGGCTGTTGCACTGGGGTGCACACTTCAGATCTGCAGTCCAAGATCCTAATTTGTTTGATAGATGACCCAAGTGACAAAGCTACAGGCAATTTGCTTTATTGCTGTTATATGACCATAGGAATCAGAGGGGTCTGCTGGGTCACCGAATCCATTATCCTGCTATGATAGGGAAGCACACCACATGGGTCCTTTCATAACTTCATCAAGAGCCATCTCAATACCAGGCTGAGGGATTTTTGTTCACTTGAGTGTTTTCCCCTGGGAGGTCTGTTGTTTTTCTGATGCTGTTCCTGCTGGGAAACATTTCCTTCTCCCTGTTTACTCCCAGGGACATTCATTCTTTATAGTCCAGATTTCTTCCTAGCCAGCGTGTAGCTGTTAGCTTTTGTTAATATTGGTATTTCCCTTGCTCTGCTCTGCTCCTGCCTTCTCTCACTCTCGATTCTCCTTTTCCATGCATCTCTGCAAGGCTTTTTTCCTCCTGAGATAAGAGCTCTGTTCTCCTGTGCATCGCTGTATCTCTTATCTGCACTGGTTCTGGTTTTGTGAAGGTGGGTAAGGCCAGTTGTGCAGAGTGTGTTGGATGAGACTGCGCTCGTACTGGCCAGAATCTGAATCAGAAATGCCTTGGCTGCTGTGCTCTGGCACACCATTTGCCCATTTTGCAACTTTATTGTGCTGGTGGCTGTTGGCCACTATCACACCTCAGCCTTTGCTGCCCTCACTCACATCCAAGCAATAAATGCCTGCCTGGCATGGTGTGCTGTTCTTCATCAGCTGTGCTCTCCAACCCTCAAAATGGAGTAAATATTCTTTACTTGAACCTCAGTAAAAATGATACATATAGAATGTATAAATATGGGGGTATTATAATTTTTTGTCACTTTATTTTTCTCTGAGGCTGAAGATGGCCTTACATAGAAAAATACCCATCATTTACTTATGTAGCAATTAGGTAATTCCAGTTCGTTCATTCATGTAAGAAAAGATCTGATGTAAATGAGTAATGCAGTTCAGGGAAAAAACCTTTATTTGATTATTTGGGGGGGGGCACTTTTGGGAGTGTTCTCTTCCATTTGCTTTTCTCACACCCACACACCTTTAGCATAAAGGGAATGGTGGCACAAAAGAAAACTCCATTGTTGTAAACTAAAGCTTGCATTTCTTCCAAGAAACTCTCTATTCTTTGCAAACCTGGAGAATAATAAATGCAGATTGCATCAGAGACATAACTGATAATAATAACACAATGTTTTGTCTCTGATTATGTGTTGTAAGACAATTACAAGAATCTTGAATTTTTCTATGGTGCCACTAATATTTACTCCACTTCATTGCAAAAAAAATGCAGAACAGTCTTGGTAAAATTTGAAAAAAGTCTGTCTTTGTCTTATAGTCAGAGGTAGTATTTTTGATTGCCAAGAGACTGGTTTCATGTAAGAGCTGTGAGATGAAAACCAAATTGTCTCAGTGCTCTTCACCTGGGTCCTGAGGCTAATAACAGAACCAGGCATGCTTTGGAGTCTCCAACAAAAGCTGAACTCCAGTGCCTTTCCCATGCATTGAAATTTTATTGCAAGTATTTTGCACTAGTGCTACTGTAATTTCTGCATGAAAGATAAATTTATTGTGCTTTCTGATGGATTTTTACATCTTTATTAGGATAAAATACAGTTGTTATTTGACAGGGATAGGCTATTGAAAAGTAATAAATGGAGTCAAACAGGGAGACTTTCTTCCCTAAACACTTTCTTTGGACCAACAAGTGTGTGTTTTCATTCCAATAATTGAAATTTTCCAATGCAGGTATACTGCTATATCTGTAGAAGAGATTTGATCTGTGCACATTGAGACATAGGTCATTTTTGGCTAGTACTAGTAAAAATAATTGCAATGTCAGTTCTGTACCTGAATTACTTGTGATAGATAGACTTCTGGATTAGGTAGTCTGCACTCTGAAATAATGAGAAATGTCAGGTTTTGGTTAAAAAATGAGCAGTGAAATATCTCTGCAGGTTATTATCACTTTGAGGGATTGTGATTCCTCTCTATTATTCCCTCCACTATTGTTGAATTGTCCAATTTAAGTGAATAACAGCACATTCTTTCTAGAAACTGTTGGTGGGAGCCAAGGAAATAAAATATGTTAGAGGGATCTATTACATAAAGGATACCTGCATATAATAGCCATTGGCAAAGTTGAGAGACAATAGCCAGGAATCAAATTCACCAAGTGAAGAAGGTTTTCTGCTTTGTTTTTCAAAAGTCTGAACCACATATATTGAGCAACCCAGTCCTACTAGAAAATTCCTGCTTTTGTACCATCCCTGCCAATAGTCTTAACAAAGGACTCTCACAGGCTGGGCACCTTCTGCTTTCATTAAAACTCATAAAGCTGCTATTTGAATCTTTTATAATCATGCTTGAGCGGCTACAGAAAACATTTAACATCATGCACTGTCACATTTGCAAAAAGGAGAGAGTGGTGTTGGAACTTTCCAGAATTCACAATTATCCATATGTCCTGCAAAATCAGCTCTAATTTCTACCCCTTTTCTAAAACAGTATTTTAAAGCATGGCCTTCCAGAATGACTGGATAAAAGGCAGGGATAAATCAGAGTTTTGCAACTCTTTTCTCATCTATTCTCATGGACTGGCTCCCTGAGAGTGGATGCAGCATGCCTGTTTTTTTTTTTTTTCCTTTTCTTTTCCTTTTTTTTTTCCCTTTTTTTGGGTGCACTTTGTTACTGAAGAAACTAAGTACTTGCTGAAATTGTGACAGCCACTTCTTTAGTGAGTATAAATATGCTCAAATTTCATTTTTGGTTAGCAGTGTGCAGGCTCTGGCCATATTAAAACAAGAGCTTTTGTATTGGTCAGCCCGCACAGGGGATGTTTGTAAAAAATCTTTTTCTGGGTAGCCTATTCCTTCCAGATTTCTTGCCTTTTGGCATAGATCTGTTCCAGCATGCTGAATATCTTTTCAGTGGGAAGAAAAAGTGATCATCTCAGGGATTCCTCCCCTCACCCTGTGCAAGGTCTGTTTGAGTTGAATTACCCACATGACCCAGTGGAAATACAAAACTCATAACTTTACAGGCTTCAACAGCTTTAGGCCAGTTCTGATTACATATTTGGATGAAGGGTAATAGGGAGATTTAAGACAGCAAACTCTCTTTCCAGTGATGTCTATGCTGTATGCTATGGAACCCATTTAAATACCTGGAGCAATTAATCACTTGCCAGGTTTTGTTGCTCAGGTTCCAGCTGCCATTGTGACACATGAAGGCAGTATATTTCCAAATGAGGAACAACCTCCATTTCTCTCTTTTATGTGTAAGACAGGCCAGACTGCCATGCTTAATTCACCTTTAATGAAAATATATTTATTTGTTCGCATTTTGTAAATTAATTTAGGTCTTGATCTGTATGGGGAGAAGAAAGGAAAACAACAACTACTTCTTGGGCTAAGACTTTCTTGTGCTATCTGCCAAGTCATGTTATGAAGCTTTTTTTTCTTATGGCCACATTTCAAAGCCTTCTGTAGCAGGGATTGTAATAAAAAAACATTCCAAAGAGTCTACATGCATTAACAGTGCTTGGTGTCACTACTGTATGGAATTTAATTTTCTCTCATCCAGTTGCATATTGCTGCCGTTTGTTCTGTGTCTTCCTGATTCACATGAACAGATTTCAGAATAGCTGAGCTATGTAGCCATGCTGAGATGAACAGGAAATATCATCCAGCACCTTACATACTCTTTTTGTTGATATGTCCTACAGGTATGGCTGCTGCTCTGCTAAATAGGCTTTCAGTCATTCCTAGGGCTTTTTCATTCTACTTTACTTAATGATCCATGTCAGTGAGTAGATCCCTGTTTAGAACAAAGCAAAAATAAAATTGATTTTCCCAGTTGTATTAAATTTATTTTACAGCATTAAAGTTATCATTTTGGTCCTTAGCTGGAGCAGGAAAGGCTGTGCTGGTATTTGGGTAGAAGTGTTGCAGCTGAGACCCTCCAAGACGAAGCAAGGATGCAGGTTAGCAGATTCCTGTGCCTTTAGCCCTGCAAGAAAGAGGCCAGGACATTTCCTCTAGTGTGCTTTCTCCCATGTTGCCCTAACTGGGGCAGAGGCAATTCTTCAAACTGAAGAAAATTCTGCCCTTAACACAGAAACAGGAATTGGATATGGGAAAGACTTGTTAGACCACTCCATTTATTTCCCTGACAAAGCAGATCTATTCTCTGTCTTTCCCAGTGCTTCATCTGTCCTCTGAATTTCCCTGTGCTTCTGCTGTCTTGTTTTTTTTTTTCCAAAGTGAAATGAACCAAGTATTTTATCTAGTCATTAATAAGAGAAATTTCACTCTCCTGTGGCACTCCTGTCTTTCTTGCTGCAGAAAATATTATATTATTGGTTTACCCAGGTTTCAGTGGATTGTACTCCCTAATGGTAGTCTTTTAGGCAACAACTTTCTAATTTATATTAGATGAGCACTATCCATTTGTATGGTGCTCATCACTGTGCTGTCAAGCACCAAAGTGACAGCTTTCTTTTCCCTTTCTGCATGCACAGTGAGCTGGCATGATTTATGGCTGTCAGCTGTATTTTTAATACTTACACTCATGTGTAGGGATGTGTTCAGTTAAACAAATTGCAGCATTTCACAGAACTTCCTGATTTTAGCCTGAACCAGCATTTTTGGGTGTGAGATAAGACAGGCTTTTCTATAACTTCCTAGATTCCCAGGATTTTTTTTTTTTAAAGCAAATGAGGAACAACTAACCAACCCATGAAAATGTAACTGGGCATTGTGTTTGCAGAGAAACTCAGCCTTTGCCTGGTGCCAGCAGTTTTGCACCTGTGACTGCTCCTTGGTCTGCTCTGCATGAGATCCCAGCAAGAGCAAAGCACCTGTTAGCTGGAAAGTTCCTGTCCTGGAAACCCCACAGTTTAGGGTTTGTGGTAGGCTGGTGTGGCTTTGCCTGTCTTCCTGCTTGCCTCAGCCCAGATGGAAGCTCCTGAGCCAGCACAGAGCTGATTGCTGCTGTATTTGCTCCTCCCTTGATTCTGCTTGTGGTTAATAGGAACACCTCTGACTGCTGATGCTCTGCTTACTGCAGTCTAAATGTGTTTTCTTACTTCAGCTTGAATATCCTCTCTGTTGAAAACCATCCCAAATTAGCACAGGAGGGTCTTCCAACCTACAGAGGTTTGTTGGCATAATGTTTACTGTCAATATGCAGACTCCTTTGGCTCACTAAGTATATCACACATAAAAATGTCATCTCTGATTCCCTGCAAAATATCTATTTTCTGTGAGAAGTTAATTACTAATTTCAAACCAGCTGGAATGAGGCCTAATGATGGCCTTCTCCTAAGTTTTGACAAGTGATGGCTTGATTGGTACTAAGTTTACATAGCTTCAAATGTGAAATCTGGTTGCAATACCTTTTCATTTCTTCAACTCCTCCAAAGACAGCGCCAGAGACCAGTTTGTTTTCTGGACATTTATCCACACAGAAATCACAAGGCCAGAGAAATGCAAAGGGAGGTATTTTGAAAACTCTCAGTCTGCACCTAAAGCAGCAGGACTGTGTAGCAGTAACCCTCACACCCACCATCCAGGCAAAAGCAGGGTGAGACCTGGCAGGGGCAGGGCTGAAGCAGGCAGCAGGCAGGAGTGACACTGATGGGAAGCTGAGATTGCATATGTTAGCTAAGCCAAGCTTTCGAGGTGTTTTTTTCTCTGTTGTGGTTGCTGTTAAGATGACTGAGCAAGGGAAGAAGGTCACTTTCCCTGCCCCGGTGCCTGGATAGTAGATGCATGGCTGGCTGCATGACTTTGGGATTTTTTTCACCCCCGTGGGCACACTCAACACCTCCCCACATTCCCCAGGTCAGCAAAGAGCGAGCAGGGATTTATTCTGCCTCGTTCAGCACATCCCTGCTGTGTCCTCGCTTCCTCCCTCTGGTGCACTTCGCGGGAGATGCCGATGGGCTGCGGGCTCCATCCTTAAGCACATGGAGCTGAGCCTGCATTCCTCCTCCCCTCTCTGCTTTTGGGGACACTAGTGCTGCAGCCTTGTTCTTGCACTTGCACCACGGCTCAGTTCTGCACCACTGCTGTACAGGGAAGCCTTTTAGAGACATGTCCATTTTCAGCAGCAGGAGCTGTTTGCTGGCTTTAAAGGGTGATTTCAGGTGTTTCAGTTATTTTCTGGGCATAGCAGAAATTTCTAGTCATTCACCCATGAAGCCATCAGTTAGACTATTGTTTCTTTGTCTTGCCTTCAGCCTCTTGATTGAAGAGTTGCATTTTATTTCATCTTTATTCTCCTTATTTTTCGTTTTGCACATGACCTTAATACATGATTAAATTAAACATCCTTTGTCTTACTATGTTTTTTCAAACTCGACAGGATTAGGCCTTTAGTGAGTTATTACAGAAGCAAAGCCTTTACCTCGGAATAAGTGATTTCCTGCAGTTCTGTGTTTTCCTGCCAAAAGCAATGAAAAAAGCCACAAGAGACAGGAATAATGCAGTCATATTTAGTGAGCGTCAAACGTAGAGCCTGTGTTATTTACACTCTATCTTATTAAACTGAACTGAATGTTTGCTTGACATCTACCTTTGTGTACCAGGCTTTATTCTGATAGCAGAAAGCAAATAAGAAAACCCTGGTAATTCAGAGAACAGAGACTTACAAATTGGTTGGACCTAGGCACTAGTGCTAGTCCAGATCCTGCTTTTCATCTCTAAAACTTTGGTGGTGGCTTTGCATTGAGCTCTCCACAACACGTATTTTGGTGTGAGCGAGAAAGACTTAAATTAGTGCAAACTTCTGCTCTTCACCATCCCAAAAGTGTCATTAAATTAGTGCAAACTTCTGCTCTTCACCATCCCAAAAGTGTCATTCCCCCTGGATTCAAAACATGTGCTCTTTCTCCTCACCTGATCTGGGTTTTCCATCATCTACCCAATGTCTGCCAGTGGCCCAAAGGGTAATTTCTTCCTGAAGTTTCCCAGCAGGTAATTTTTCTCTTTTGCCTTCAGGAATGTCCCTGCCTCCACCACTTCCCCTAGCAAGATTGCTTACCTGTAAATTAGAGGTGATGGAGAACATCTTGCTAAGCTAAGATTGGTCCTTCCTCCTCTGCTTTGCTATCCCAGCCTGCCACCCAGCTGCCATTCTTTAAGCAGATTTCTGATGGCCACTGCTGCAACTGCTCTCCCAGGCTGCAGGAGAAGCAGCCAGAGCCTAAAGGATCAGGGAAGCAAAGCATATTTCACACCTCATAGCATTATAGGGGCACATTTACAGTCATTTCAAGTAATTTGAAAAGGAATCAGGGAAGAGGAGCAGCAAAGAAGGCCCAGAGATGTCAAAGAAAGCTGTATTTTTACCCTTCTATCTCAAACCATAAGGTGAGGTGTTTGATCATATTAGGTTATACTTAAATCAGAAAGTTATTGTAAAATCTCTTCGTGACTGATGCCACTATGGAAGCATGTGCTTAACGTGAAATTCAGATTAACAGATTTGTCCAATTTCAGTGATTTTCCTTCCATTTCAAAGGCTTGCTGTCTGTCATTTCACTGAGTGTTTACATAATGCTTGAAATTCTGACATATCCTTATACATTTGATCTATGAAGGCATATTCTCTTCCCCATCCACAAACACAGGTGCTGGCTGCCAGCTAGGAAGGCTCTGTCATAGATAAATTGGTAGATTTCCCTCCTATTTTGTCCTGTATGAAGGTCTCCATTGAGAAAATCACCTCTAAATCACAAATGACCACTCCCTGTTGACTGCAGATGGAGGCCACATCAGCTTTGCATCTGTCTGGTTGCCCTCAGAGGGAGATTTCCCAACACCTCTGCATGTCCCTGCACTCTGCATCTGCTCTGCAGTCCCTTCATTCCTGGGTCACTGCAGATGCCTGCAGACCCTGCTGGATGGGCAGCAGTGGCTCACCATCCCACAGGATGGGACCAGCAGCTCCAAGCAGGCTTTTCCACCTGTGAAGGAGCCACCAGAGGGAGCTTTTTGGACCAGATCCCTTTTGGTGTTTTCTGTGCACTGGCAAGGTGTTCCCACATGGTAAACCATCACGACTTCCCTCCTGGTCACCTGCTATTTAACTCCTCTTTTCTTCTTCCCTTTTCTGCAGCTGGTAGATGTGCCAGGTCCCTGTCACATCGTAACACATTTATGATTTTAGAGAGGTGGGACAGGGAGAAAGAAAGAAGCAGCAATTGAACTCCAGACAGAGCCTACATTTCTTGGGCTGTTTCTCCTGGTTTCATCAGCCCCGTGGCTGCTTCACGTGTCTCTACCCTGCTGCCTCCCCACTCACAGTGGTTTGATATTTCCTCCTCTGGCCCAAGGGTTTTCTCTTTGTAATCTGCTCTTCACTTCAAACCTCGTGAAGGATAGACAGCATGCCTCTGAGCTGGGTCTGAATGGTGCACAAGCCTTTGAATCCCTAACTAGCAGCTGGCTGCAGCGCTGAATATGATCTAATAGGGAGCAACATGCCCAGCAAACTCCTGCCACATTCACTTGGAGCAGGAGAGATTTGTACGTACATGCTTTTGCTGAAAGACTGCATTATGCAGAGCATGCAAAGTATCGACTGCTATCCATTTTTAGAGCCATTGTTAAACAGAAAATTAGCATTGCCGAAGAGACAGTGGGAGATTTTTCCTTCTCCCCTTCCCTCCCTCCCCTGGTACAGTGTCTTTATTCTGTTTTCTCTAGTTCCCTTTGTCTTACTGGCATACTGGTCTGCTAACCACCCTTTGTTTCATTTATATTGAAATCAGCTGGCAGAAGACAAAGTTCACAGTGTATATTTAGAGCCCGTGTTTTTGAGACCCTTAATTATTATTTTCCTCTGTCTCTACTGGGAAGCCGCTAGTGATTTGTTTTCAGGTTCATTTCATGAGTGTTTACTGTCATTTACTCTGAACTCTGGTCTTTTCCTTTCTCTGCCTGTCCCTCAAAACGTTGACCACATGCTGGCTCTGCTTTGCATTTCTGTATCTGAGTTTGTATTTTAATATTCATTAGGTATTTGTACTGACAGCCCATCAATACATTAAATTAGTATATATGCAGCTAACAAGTATGGTACATGCTTAACTGACTTATAACAACATTAAAACAGACAGACACAACAGATTGCCTCAGCAGGGTTTAATAAACTGTACTTATCCACAGTCCCTCTGAAGAACAGGCACACAACTGCAATATACAGTGCTCCCTGGAATAATGAGATAAACAGCAAACACGCTAAGCTAAACATGTTTTGTTTCTCTGATGAGAAAATTAAACTTCCTTCCCTCACAGAAAGCTACTTCTGTGGCTTCTATTCTTTTAAACAACTGGGCTTTCAGCTATCAAGTGCCATGCATTTTAATTCCAGAAAATACTTAATGAGCATCAAATAATACTGGAGCTGATAAAAGGCATGCACAGTTATGCATTGCTCTGTTCATTCTCATGCAGTGCTTTGAAGGTATTGAGAGCTCTGCAAGCAATTAGTATCATCATTAGAATATCAAATTTTTCTGCTAATTAATGCTAATGTGATTAAAATGGAAGCTTTTTTGGATAAGAGGTATTTTCTCTATACAAGCAAGAAAGCTGCTCTTCTAAAACAGAAGAAAGCAGGCAGAAAATTATGTCAGGTGATAGGAGAAGAGTTTGTCAGTTTGTTCCTTTGCAAATGTGATTGTTTCCCATCCAGAAATTTCCAGAATAAATCTCCTGCCTTGCCTCTTGGAGAGAGAACAGACCCCATACTTCATTATGTGCATCAAAGTTGTCTTTTTAATCTTTTTTTATATAAAATCAAATTGATGTGTAAGAGATTTTAGTTATATATCCTGAATACTCAAAAACTGTGATTAAAAACAGACAAAAGTACTATAATAGACAACAGGCACTTAAAAAAAAAAAAAAACTAGTGGAAAGGATTTTCAAATGCAGTCTTTATCTAGAGTGGTCCCAATAACAGCAGTCTCTAGGCAGAGAGGCACCCAGGCACTAGAGCTGCCAGCATCCTCCATGAGGCCTTTGGGAGTTTACCCTGGAGTTGGGAAAATCCCTAGAAACAGATGTAAGCATGCTGTTTAAAATACTAATTTGTTGTAATTGTTGTTGCTGTTTTCACTTGATCTCGCTGTATCTATTTGTGGTAGAAAGTTTTGGCTTTCTACCACAAATACAACAAAAACAACAAGTTTGTTGTTTAAAATACTTAAACTATTTAAACCTTTTCTCTGTCAATAAATAATATAAAGCATGTGGGAAACTGGCACTGGGTGCAGCAGCAGTACCTTGGCAGTGTCAGGTGACTCTTTAACATCAGATTCTGCTCATTTTCATAAGGAGGGAAAAATCAGCAGTGCTTGAGCTGTTCTTGCATAGGTAATGCCATTGTGATCCATTTGAGGCATCTTCTCTGATAGAAAGAGTGAAAAGCTGCCTCTTAGAAATCACAGGTAATTTCTTATAGCATGACCAGACTTTCTTTTCCTTGCATTTACATTTATTTACAGCTTTTTGAAAGGAGATGAGAAGAGACCCTGACTGTTAACTTTCTCCTCAGATTTGTTTCTTTGGGGCCTTCTCCCAGCCCTGCACCATCTCTCCTTTCCAAGCCACATCCAGTCTTTCTGACCCCCAAATCCAGATCTGTGGAGGTGAGACACTTCCAATGGGATGGGGGTTCCCAAGAGAAAATTACTATCTTATTAGAGATACCTCTGCTTTTTTACTGATAACAGAATTCCCACCTAAAAACATAAAGGTAACTTGGGTGGTCTGCAGTTACCCTTGGCTTTTATCAGCCTTTAAGAGCGTTCCAGTTTTTTCTCCCTGTGTTTTTTATTTCCTATGGATAGTCTGCAAATTTATAGGCAGGTAGCACCTAAGAGTCCAAGCTCTGGGCCAAGCAGTAATTTTCTTTCTCATAAACTGTCTCTTACAGACCAACCTCCATAAAAGATGTACAGGTCTGGGAGGGCTGGGGATTTTAGTTCATTAGGAGATCAGTTTCATTTCTGATGTGGCATTAAAAATTACCCCAGAAGATAAAAGTGATTAAGAGATGGCTCTTTATTTATCTTATTATCATTTTCCAGTGCTAGGATGTAAAGCTCAGTGTGGAAACTTGGAACTAGAATATGTAGATGGGGAAACTGCCCCAGAACTGGAGAAGTCTGAGAGCTGAACAAAGCCAAGGTATATTGCAGATATCTCTGGTTCAGGCTTTCTCCACAAGTTTGCACTGAAATGCAAACAAGTGGCCTCAAACTTTTATCATTAAGAGGTGATAGCTCCAGGATTAGTGTTACATCAGAGCTGCCAAAACATGCCTTGATCCTTTTTATTAAGTACTTTGCCAGTAACCAGGCAGGTAGTTTGGTACCTGCCCCAGCTCAGCTACTGTGAGAGCAAATTCATAGAAAAATGCCTTCAGGACCACCCATTTGTTGCCAACATTGCCAGGGGTCCCTTGAGGCAGCAGGAGGAACACACTGTGGCTTTTCACACTTCCCCTTCATTTTCCCCATTTTCCTCTGCAGCAGTTCAGAGGCAGCAAACAAGCTGAGCAGGGCTCCCTTGAGCTGCACCTGGCTCCACTGCAATTTTTCTGGTCTGGAAAGGTCTAAAACCTTCTCTAAAGGTGGGAAATGCCCATTCCTCATTTTCCAGCCAGGAGATGATGACAAACAGTAATGAAGTTTGTGTGTTGGAGGGAGCAGTGTGGGCAGACATTTCCCTCTCCAGGGTGTGGAAGCTTTCCCTGTGGTGTTGTGTCCAGGTTAGCACACTGCTATAGAGACGTCCTGTCCCAGAGGGGAAGTTTTCACTTGCAGTTTTTTAGCCAGCCTCTAGAACTGATTTTTTTTTTTTTATTGTTAACCCCAAACCTATGTTCTTGCTCTCTTTCAATCTGCAGAATCAGAGCTGTTTTTTTCTATTACCTTTAAGCAAAACCTTGCATTGCTTCTAGTATTGGTTTTAAAAACTAATACTATCAGAAACTTGGGTTTACTATACTTATTAGTTTCCTTTCAATAGCTTTGGTGCTGGTCTTTCTGTCATATGCATACAGTGTATTTCACTCATGCTGTTTTTCTGCAGAGCTTTAATACACGATTTGGGAGGAAGAACCATATCATGCTCTTTAAGCAAATGTGGCTTTAGGGCTGCTGTGTGTTCCTCCAGTGAGCTATAATCACCCTGACTGTGTCACAAAGCCTGTCTGATTGGGACTGGGGCCCTCAGTAATGAATCTTGAATTTTCTTTATCTTTGAATGAGTCCAGATGCTTTGTTAGATACCAGTTCTGTTCCCCCTCCTTTCCATTTTTTTAATCTTCTTTTTTTTAATGTCAGAATGAATTGATCCCAGGCTGCTCCTCTGTACTCTGACACTCCTGAATATGGAAGTGTCGCTGTAAAATGAACCATAGCAAATTGTTAATAAGCTACCTTCAGAGAGAGTTATAGTTTTTGACATTTAGTTATAGATTTATCCCTTGTGCAGGAAGCTTCATTCGTTTCATGCATGCTAACCATGGTGGGGAAAAGGCATCATTGAGTATTTTTCATACTTTGGTCTGTTGAAGAGCCACATCACGTGCAGTGCCAGGCTCCAGCAGCCACCAAGAGCAGGAAATGGAAGGAAGGACAGAAGAAATGTAAACAGTGTGAGAAACCTATGGGCCAAAATCCTTTCAAAGGATAGTTTTAGGGTGCCTGTCCCACCACACTGGTTTGGTATCAGTGCTGCATATTCAGAAAGAGTCTGTCAGTTATCAGGGCTTATTGATTCAGGTCAGAACATGGCTCTGCACTGAATTCCAGGAACCCAGCCCTGACAGCAGCTATTTCTGCTGATAAAAAATAATAATTGTTATGCAATTTTTTAAAAAATGTTTCCATGTTACATATTTTAATATAATGCTGAGATACTAAAATTCTGCTTATAAACCCCCAGTATGCTGGTAACTGAGATAAATGCCTGGGAACAATACCATTGTGCTCACCCATTCTGTTTTTAAAGTGATGCTGGGAAAAGCAATTTTAAATTGATCTTTGGACCTGACCAAAATAAATAAAAAAAGAAAACCTACTCATTATTTTGTTCCCTTTGATACCTCAAACACTAAATATGTCATTTGAATAAAACCCATCTGGAAGGGGAAGGATCTGCTCCTTGTCCAATGAGCATGACTGGGGAAACATCTGACAATTTTCTCCCAGTAAGAAGCTTACAAATATGTTCAGAAGGTGCATTGCCCAGTTTAGTGTTAGCTGTGCTCACTTTTTGTTCTTAGCAGTGAGCAAATCTTGCTTAAAAAATGGCAAAATCTTTTATGATTAAAGGAATGGCAGTGACTTCAGATAATGATATTTTTTTGATATCAACTCTGTCTCTTCTCCAGAGATATTATACTTTACTCTGGATTCCTAAAACCAGGTGTTGCAGGGCATTTGCAGAAGTGGCATCAAGGATTATATAAAGCAATGCACAGGTAAGGTAAAATAATAACCCTGCAAAATGAGGGAGAGATCCAAAACACACCAAAGTCAATTATTCCTTCCAGGAATTCAGCAGACATTGGCTCAGTTCCCCATCACCTGTAGCTTCTTTGCTGATATTTTTTTCCCCTTTAGGAGAAAAACAAAGGTGTTCTTGAAAATAAAGGGAGAGAAGCATTCTTGCCTGCTGGGGCCTGACCTCCTCTTTCAGCTCTGGTTTCCCAAAGGAAAACTGCCACCAGTGCAATTCTAGGTCTTGACCCCCATGTAAGCACAGTGGACAACATGATGACATGCAGAGAGACTGATTTTGGGATGAATTCAGATCCCTGGGTGTCCATCCAACACCTCCTGTGTTTACATGGAGGTACCTGCCCTACAGGAGCAAGCCTGGTGCCAAACACCTGCCAGGAATGGCCTCAGCAGCATCAGACTTTGAAAATCCAGCCATAAAAGTTAAGTAGAGCTGTTACTCCTCTCCCCAGATAGAGATAATGTACCAAAATACAAGGCTGAGTTGAATTTTAAAAAAGGAAAAAACTCCTAATTGCATAATTAGACTTGCAGGAGATGAGAGGGCAATGCCAAGCCAAGCATAGCTAAGTAAAAAAAATTAAAAAAAAAAAAGATGAAGTGCTTATCTACCCAAGAAATAAGATCAGTGTTGCAGGGAAATACAAGTTCATTAGTATTAATAAAGACATAAACTTTAATGTCATTGGGTTAGGAAAAAAATAAGTATTGTTTGTATATGGTGATAAGACCATATTTTTAATGGTGCTTTCTAGGTTTCTGTTGGTGCCCTGGCATTAATTCCTCATTTTATCCTGTGAGTTAATTTTAGAAATTCTATGTGACAATTTGGAGGGGTTATCGTAATTTTCAGGTAGATACTAATTTTACTGACCTTTTGGGAAGCTCAATCCAATTTCAACTAAAATCAGTTTCTAGGTATTTATCAGCTTCAGCCACAGCAGCTTCTCTTACCAGACACGAACCCAATCGCTGCTTGTGTGCATGTATTGTGCCCTAAATGAGGTTATTAAATAAGCAGAGATGCACTTAAGATAATGCTTGTCCTACATCTCACAGGAGTGTAGGTTAGAGCAAAACTGATTAGTTTAAGAGAAAGAGTTCTGCCAAGCTCCAGTGTACATTGCAGATGGATATTGAAGCTGTCTGGGGCCTGGACACATCAGGAAGGGTCTCAGCAAAGAAAGATTTCAGGCTGGATTCTTCAAAGAGGTTAAAAAATGGGTTAAAATCAATTCATTTGAGTCTGTAGACTTTAATGCTACCGAAGTGGTGTTATGGTTAGGTTACACTTCACCTGGGGATGAGGATATCTAAGCATGCATATGCATTTTGGCCCAAGAAAAACACTTATATTTTGTACAAATTAGGGTGTTTTGGTTTTTTTTTTCATTGAAGAATTTTAGTTAAGGCTGCTTCCTTGTTGTAACTAGAATTCTTAAGGGTGTGTTTGGTCCTGATACAAGGGTGTGTTTGTCAAACCATGCAGATCTTCCACCCCTCTTTTACAAGGTCAGCTTTTTATCCTACCTTGCCTTTGCTATACAAGCTGCTGGTAACCAAATCTTCTGAGTGTCCCCAGTGGTGTCCTTAGCAGCCTGAATGACTTCTGAAAAGGTGCTGCTTCTCCACAGGTTTCTTCCAGGATGATGGGTTGCCACCCTGATGGCAACCTGATGGTTGCAGGGTGTGTGTCTGTGCATTCAGGCCACTTGCTATGTATTAGAAAAGTGAGGGTGCTCAGCTCCAGGGCACTCAATCAAAATACAAAATTGTGATTTGGGGCTCTAAAGGGGAGGAGGAGAAGGAGGAAGAGAGGTTTGGGCAGTCCTTCCTTCTGGGGACTTCCATTCTTGCTCTCCCATTGTTACCCACCTCTTATTTAAAAAAAAAAACATTCGGGTATTAAAGTAATCTTTTACATCTTCAGGGCCAGAGAGCCCCAAGTCTGGCAACTCCAGTAATGCAAAGAAAACCCAAGTTTTTCAAACCAAGAAAACCCATCTTTTCAACTGGCGGGTAACAGTTGTGTTTTATTTAAAAATTATAACAAAAAACCTAAATGCTTTATCTGAGGCATTCGTTAAAGAAGCTGTGTGTTTCCAGCTATGGAAATTGGGTGCTCATTGAAGTTGCTTTCCCTACCAGCCTGTGCAGACTGATGTCTTTCTCTCCCTCCTTAAAAGGCTTAATTATGCCACAGGCAGCCACCTTGTTCTGCTCAGTCTCCTATTCTGCCACATTACCATTAGAAGCAGAAAGAACTAATTAAATAAGTATACTAAATGACTATTTTCTCATTCATTTATTCTCTGTCCAACCTCATTGTGTATTCTCTTTTAGTCAGGGGATAGATAGAGGAAGGCAGGCCCTTTTTTTGCATTGGTTCTCAGAGGTTTAGGCTGCCATTAGGACTACTGCAGTTATATATAGGTTATTTTTCAATTCCTTCTACATTCTCAGATTGAAATTCACTCCCTTGGTATGTACTGTCTTCTGCATAAAGGCATCAGAGGAAGCCTAAATGTAATCCTGCCTAAATCCTACTTTGTTTCAACACATCAAAATTTCAGGTGTAAAAGAGCACTGAGATACTTTAATGAAGACATATTGGGTCAACCCAGCCTCAGCAGCCTGTCCCTGGTGCCGCTCGTGCTTGCAGTTTACCAAGCATATTAAAACCCAGTGGCTGATGCTTTGTGCATTTGTACTGCTTTTCTGTGGGAAGAAAAGGAGCTGTAGACAACAGCAGACATCCCTTTTCCTCCTGCCTCCTGTTTGTCTCCTTAGCCCAGGGAGGGAGAATGAACATCAGGCTGTGAAAGGAAAGACCCTTTGGCAAGGAGGAGGCTTCCGTGAGCTCTCCCGTGGGCATTCCCCACTCTGCCTCATGTCCAAGCAAAGGGCAGCTCATATTATTTTAAGCCCCCCTTGGGATGTCAGGAGCAGAAGGTAGATGATAGCCATCAAGGCATTAGGACCCAGGGCTCCATGCTCTGTGTAAAACACCGTTCTGAAAACTATATAATTTATCAGGCAGATGTAATTCCATCAAGGGGTTCTGGAGATGGTGCAAACCACATCATCCAATTATAGCCTGGAAATTGAGTTACTGTGCCTGCAGGAGCAAATACTGCCCTTATATCCTATAGTGTGATTCTGCAAATCTTGTTTGGGGGGAAGTAGTGCTGCCCTCCTCCCCCTTAGTGCTGTTCCAGAAGTATTTGTGGGATGCATTTTGGTGGAATACAGGCCATATTGAAAATGCTACTTTGGTGGCATTTTGGTTTATGCCACAGAAGGCTAAGGTGAATGGAGTGCAATTTTCCCCTCATGCGCTCTTCACTAAAATTTCATTGTCATGGGTTTAGTGCTCAGTTCAGAGCAATCAGAGCAACACAGCCAGAAAAGCAGAAGGGTTAATTAGGTACAATATGCTGGCTTTAGTACAAAATACACAGTTTGACTAGTTTAAGTAAGCATTTGTGTTTGATTAGAGTCTGTATGTCCTAATAGAAAGAGACTGTGTTGTAGTAGAAAAGATGATAAAGATTGAATTTATGTCTTTCTTAATAAGAATGAGAAGTGTGGAATTATCCTAAGATTATCCTACCCTCTCTGTGGGTGAGAGTAGAGTTTGTTTTAGATTTGTTTTATAGTGTAGTGTGAAGGGTTTTGCTGGATTTGCTGTTAATGTGCTATTCCAAAGGAAATATTAATGCTCTAAGGAACAACTTCTAAACCTCTAATATGCAAAATCAACTCCCAGAGTACTCATTTAGCATTACACAAGAGCCATACTTAATCTCTAGAGCATATGGTATTTTGTTAAGATTGCACATATTGACAAATGCTATCAAACCTGTAAAATATGAATTTATTTTGCAAGCAGTATACTTACTTTTATATCATTGAAATAATCAACATCTGTCTGTATAGTCTGAGAAAATTCTGTGTCTGTCTTTTTAATAGTAAAATTCCTTTGCTTTGGTCATAAACCTGTCAGTCCTGATAGCTGAACTGAAGGCAGTTAGTTTTGTAATATCTGCATCTTCCTGTGAGCTGTCTCCACTCTGCTCAGGGCATTGAAGGTCTTTTAGTATTTGCCTTAAGTCCAGGAAACAGTCTAGAGGTCAAAATCAAATTTCCCCCTTATCTTGGAAGATGGATGCTCTTCAGAAACCCCTACCATTCCGATTTTTATGGATACCCCAGAGTGCTTCCAGATGTATGCCCTTGCAGGAAAAGAACAATAACAGCCTGGTTGCCATCTGTGGTACTAAACCACAGCACAACACTTGGCCCATCAGGCCCCACACAACTTTCTTACCCTGCCACTACCTTTAGCTACATGAGATAAATAAAATGGATGGGGTTTAGTTGTAATTGGCTTGTGTGTAGCTTTTTAGATGTCAGACTTTGCATTCCCCTACTGAGCTTTTACATTTGTGTGTTGAGTTTTTAGAAGAAAACAGTAACTTTTTTTCCTGAACTTCTGCATATTTCAGTTGAAAACATTGGAGTCAGGCAATGAAGGTTTGCTCTCAGCTGAGAATGTAGAAAACATAGAAAGGTTCTTGGCTGAAGTAATTTTAGAACTTTACAGGACTCCAAATCCAGTTTAAGGACAGAGAGACTGCTGCTTTTGGAAAGCTACCCTGGGTGCTAAATGCCTGTTAAAATACAAAGCTCCTCCCAAACAAAAGATTTAATAAAAGGTTATTTTTCTTTTATGGCATTTTTTATAACCACTGCAGTGTATGGCACCCTTAGTGGTTTTACAGCCCCCTTGTCATTGCCTTGAGTTTACTGGCCATGGTGATATTTATGGACAGTGCAGACATTGTGCTCTGAACAGAGTCTGCCCGCCAGCATCAAGGATGATTCACAGGAATGATTTTTTTATGTGATGAGATTTTATAGTAAAACAGAACTCATATTGTTTATTAGTCACAATTTTTCGCGCTCTGAACCCTTCCCATCAGCCTTCTTTATTTTACTAAAACTTTATTCAGAATGATTTTTGCTTGTTGGTGTTTCAGCTGTCCTGGTATTTTGAAACAGAGATTTTGGTTCATTTTTGCCTTTTACAAGGGTGTTTATCTCTGTGGCAAATGTAGTTCTCCCACCCCATCCTCCCATGGAAAAGTCTGCTCTGAAGATCTAAGATGAGGATGTGGGGAGCAGGGAGAAAACAAATGAATTTTATACAACAAGGCAAATAATTGAATAAACACCAAGATGGAGCATAGCTGCCCTTCCTGTGCTGTGTCAGACAGTCTGCCCACCCAGGTGGAGCTGGCAGGATGGATAGAAGGAAGTGTGTAGGAAGAGAGGGGAGCTGTTGTACCAGGGGTTCATCCAAGGACAGAAAGGAAGAGGGCTCCTCAGCAGTCTGGAAGTGCTGCAGTCCCATGCTCAGTATTTTACTCCTTGAAATTCTGCCCTGGTTAGCTTGGCCACCTCCCTCTTCCCTGGCTTCTCTCTGCTTTTCCCCTCCTTAGCAGCCTGCGTCACTGACAAGGTGCAATTGCAGGAACAGAAGTGAAAGCAGCTTGCAAGAAAATATGAAATCTTTTTTCCCCTTTAGTGCTTCTGGTGCAGGGACACAAAGTCTCACTTAGGGCCTGCCACATCCAGGCCTTTGCTCACCTATTAGGCTTGTTTTTAGTCTCATTGCCCTGTGGAGAGTGCAATGACTTCTTCCTTGCATGAGATTGAAGGAAACTCCACAGGTCAGGGCCAGCTCCACTTCTGCTTGTTTTATTTCTGTGTAAGGTTATTGTTTCTGGCCTGTATGGAAACCCACTGTGTGTCAGAAACCAGGTTTGGACTTTCTCCAAAAATATTTCAGATGTTGTTTAACTTCACTTTCCCACCGATAAAATGGCGTAAACTCTTTCCATCCTTCCTTCCCACATCAAGCATCCCTCTGTCTTTGTCAAAACCTAATCACAAGTGAAGATGTTCCCCACAGAGGACCTCTTTGTAACGATAGCAACTCCATCAGCAGCTCATGGTCACGTTGCAGAGCTGCTCGTTGGGAAGGATGGATTTTCTTGCTCAGAGGGGGCACCTGCAAGTGTATATCCCTTCTCTGTAATGAAAGCAGGACAAAAGCACATTCAATGCTCATCATTGCTGTTTCTTGGACATGTGATGACTTCAAAAAACAGACAGACTGGAAGAATGGTCAGAATAATGTGAGTGAGTGGGAAAATGCAATTTCCAAACACAGCAGTTACTTTGCAAAAGCAGCTGATGATTCATGAGCGTTAGCAAAGAGTTCTGACCATCTTTTCAAATTACATGAATATTGTTATTGCTCTTGTAGTGGCTGAGAACCTTTATTGCATTCATTACCCTTTTAAAAAGTAATACTAGGACTGTGTTGTGGAATAGTAACCATGTGTATCACAGCTGTGGTTCTGACAATAAATAGTTCAGTGAGATGTGTTGGCTTACTCCAGCATTGACTGTTGTGTATTAGCTCTCTGAAAATTAACTATAAAATGACACCCCTGGCTCCAGAGCTCATAGTTTTTAAAATTTTCAGATCAGTGTCACTCACGTTTCAAACAGGTCCATTTCTTTGCTTCCCTAGCTGCCAGCTGCTGCAGCTCAGTGCTAGCTTAGCATCACAATTATTAAACTTTCTCCAAACTGCACCTTGCCTTGAGTGACCCAGTGCACTGTCCTTTTCTTTTGGCATTACTGGGGCCCTGCTATCAGGTTGCTACAATCCACCTTCATCTAAACAACTGTGTGTAAAGATTATTTCTCAAAATGTTTTGTGTTCTTACTTGATTTGGTTGACTCTGAAGCAGAGTAAAGTGCATAAAAGAAGTGAAACCTTTGCAGTCATTGTGGCTCTGTTTTGCAGTATGCCTTAACCCAAATTTGCCCTCGTAGAAATTGTTGAGATGATTTCAGGAAGGAAGAGAAGACAAAAAAATGCTGGTATGGTGACATAAACTTCCTTTTCACTCAGAAACTGGGCCAAGAAAGGAATGATAAGTATTTACATAAAGATTTGAATAACAATTTTTTTCTATTCGAAATTAATTTTAAGCATAGTTGTTTTTTATTTCACCTTAAAAATCGAAAGTCCTTTGGTGCTTAAATCTGTAAGAAAGCATTTTACTCTAGGCCAGATTTAATATTTTGTTAGAAATTAAATTATCTTTTTCTATTACAAACAGGCCCTAAAATTAATTATTTGTAGAGTCCTGAGGAGAAATAAAGAAAATTGAATACACAAGTTTGATGCCGCTACTGTGCAGGGAAAAAAGGTCTTTTTGTTTTTGTATGCAACACTGGTGGTATTTTTATTGGTCATTAATACTAAGTTCATTTCTGCTACAGATACATCGTAAAAATTCAGATCTGCACAAGCAGTCTGGAATATGAGAAACATGATTGTCGGGAATGATGCTAGAAGCTCAAGCTATTCAGCTTATCAAAATGAGAAAGAAATGAGTGGGTTTAGGTTATTCTAGAACAGAAAGCAAGCAAGTAATTTATGTCAACTTTATACAGGCCTAATTTTAGTTTCAATGGCTTGAAACCAGATTTCTAGAATTGAGTGTCAGGTTTTGCAGTATCCCTCAGACAAAGGTTTCTTGCAGAAACACTTTCCTTAATGATATTTATGGATCAAGACAGGAGAGTAGATATAGCTCATGTGGTTGTTCATTGTACCTGAATGAGGACATAGAAACTCTGAAAGGAATTTGGTTTTTGTAGTGGAAATGCATTGTTCCCTGGCAGCTCAGAATAAAAGATTGGTTTTTGCTTTGCATTATTTTGTCTCCGCTTCAACACGGTTGCAAATCAGGCTGTCTATATGAGGATGGCTGTCCCCTGGCAAAAGAACTGAATCTGTATTGGTTCGGTTTTGCCTCTGAATCTTTAAGAAGGAGACAGCTCTTCTACAGATGGTAATGCTCAAAAATATTACAACTATTCCTAACAAAATGTTGCAAAAAGTTCACTGGAAGTCCATGAAGAAAAATGAGAATTTCAAGTATGAACAACTCTATTTGAACTAGAAAAGGAATTGCAAGTCTTAGTATTCTCATTTAAGTGATGTTCTGCAAGCCACCCTGATGAATAAGGTATTGCATTAAAATGACCAAAAATTCAGCCAAACTCCCTTCTTGGAAATGGGAAACTATATAATCTGGGTGCTGAAAATACAATTTATATATTTGTACCTTTTTTTTTTATTATTTTACCGTTGCCAGACTTAACTTTCAAGTGTTTTTAACAGTTCAGCTTGCACAGCTCAAATTTGGACTCACATTTGAGTGTAATTTTTCTACATAAAGTAGATCAGCTACTGGCAGCACTTGAATTAATGGTGGTTTGTGTATTTGGACCATGAACAGTAAATCCTGTCTTCATTGTCACAGCTGATATTCTGCATTGTGTTGGATCACAATATTTAGAGTGTCTTGATATTTGCAGGGAATATTTAGATATCCTATTTATTTTGCACTACATATGACTTTCATCAAAAAGAGTCTTGAACAGATGTTGAGCATGTTATTTAATAGGGTTTTTTTATGTAATAAGTTAAGAGAATTGCAACTAGCTTCCCAAGTGGTGTTTAAGATCAAAAATAAATCCTATTATGCTTTGTCCATATCAATAATGGGTCCATGGTGGATGATGCATTCTTGACAGAAAAGGAAATGTCTTTGTTGTAAGTCGTTTTGTGAACTCCAAGTAGACCACTGAGAGAAAAACCTAATTAATGAAAATTGACTGGAAAAGTGCCTTTGGGCCTAACTTTTCTTGTTGGGTTCAGGAGGTGCACTTTTCAACACTTCTTCAAATTGTGTCTATGCCTGGTGAAGGTGGAAATTCCATTTCTGTTACCTCTGAGGGTCTGCCAGAGATGAGTGACCTGAGATTCTGGTATGGAATCTCTGCCCATGACAGTGCCTTGCTCGTGCCTTTCATGTGTTCCTGTTGAGAAATGCTTTTCCGAGCTAGGTGACCCTGCCTTGGATCTTCCACAAGTCTGAAAGCTTCCAGGATGTTCCCAAGAGTCCCAGTGTTCTTTCTTGACAGTAGCTTCTGGCACCAATGTTGAGATGATCCATCCAGGATCTTCCCACCAGCATATCCCCAGAACATCAGATCTGTGCTTCAGCCCTCACTTAATTTTGACAGACAGTTTTCCAGAGCTCTTGGAGCAAATAAATACTTCCCAGCTGCAAGCAAGAGTGATGTCCTCCAATTTCCTGGGATAACCCTGGGAAGTTGTGGGTCTGTACTTTGGTACTGGTGCTCCTTTCTGTCCCATCTGCATCCAAGCAAGTAGATGGAAAGTGTTCTGTGCCACCTAAAGTCTGCTGAAAGCTGAGAGCTTCTTGGTGATGTTGACTACCAGACTAAACTGGTGGCAACAGAATAGCTTTTCTAACCTATCTTAAAGTGAATCTTCAAGTAGCTCCCTATTTTTCAGTAATTTCAGTTTTCTTCAGGAATTTTAATAGTTGTCATGTCTCATTCTAATCATGAATGTGAGTTTTCTCACCCCAACTGCCAAGAGTTCCTCAAAGCTGTGGTTGTGCACTCCAGTCTTTATAAAAGAAACTGCCCTTGTGCCTTTCAAGAGCAACTCTTGATCAGGAGCACTTCCTCTGTGAAGACTTCAGTTTAAGGCTTGCATGCATCTTCCATCCTGTATCTCCTCTTCAAGCTTTATGAGATAGCCTGAAGTCTCAGAATAATCTGATACTCTCCAAGTCTTGACTCCCACCCAGGAGAAGCCAGTTTCATGCAAAATCTGAAAAGAACAGGTTCTTCTTCTAAAAAGATAACCCTGGTAGTGAATTTGAGTATTTGCAACACTGCAGGAAAAAAATGTAGCAGACAGATGCTTTTAATGCTGTTTCTGCTAAGATATGTGCTGGTAAAATAGGACTATATCTTCAGAATCTGCTACAGATCTTCTTGGCCAGAGACACTTCAGCATCCAGCATGTTAATATGCCCTTAATGGATTTCTGAACATGCAAAGCAACAGCTTTTTTCTAAGTTCTGTGACTGCAGCTGAGGTGATTTTTCAGAATTAAAATCTTGATTGGTTGCCAACAGAAGAGTGCAGTGTGATACCTGATATGAGCAAAGGGAAGGTTAGGTTACCTACAACAAGGGGGTTTTTTTTTCCTGTTTTGCCGGAGGCAAGAACGCAAAAGAGCCATCACAGAAAAAAAAAATGTTGTTTGCCAATATCTCCTTTCCAGCAGTCTCTTGTGGAGCAGGCACCCACAATAATTCATTCATGATGCATTCAGCTTTACCTTGGAGATGACCAGAATAATAGGGAATGGGAGAGAGGAATGAGAGAGCAAAAAAACAAACAAACCAAACTACAACCCCACAAACCCACTGAGTCAAATATCACTTCTATTGATTTATTTTGTGGAATATCATGGGATGTTTGGATGTTTAGTTCTGTAATAGGGGAGCACGGCAAAATGGATCTGCAGTTCCAGGTGGGGAAAAAAATGGGGAGGGTGGGGAGAGTGGTTTTTATCCACTAGTACAATTCTGAAATGCAGTAAATACAAGTTGTATTGGGTTAGAAGTTCACTGCAGTATGCAAACCATAGTCCTATTTAAAGTTCATCCTCCATTCCTCCATTAGAGCAATGCTGTCTTGTGGTCAGCTTACCTTCCCTTTGGAGGACAAAGCTGTGGTATAATTAAGATAATTATTTTTTTCAATGGATGTCTTTTATTTTATTTTTCTATCTAGTTGTGGGCTTTTTAACTTGGGAAATCTTTTAGAAGTTGCTGTTAAGAAAAAACAGAGCAACTGTTGGCTGCTGAAATGAGTCAGCTGAGAGGTGTTTTTTACTCAACTTGGCCCAGCGGGAACAGATAATAATCTAGTGTATAAGAAAGGCTCCATTTCTTAAAGGCCGTGGTCTCCATTCTTAACAAAGTGTCTGTGCTGGAGACCTTTTCTGAACCAGGCTTTTATCAGATGCAAACCATAAAGGCACCAGCTAGGCAAGGTAGCTATGGCTGCACTACTTTTTATCTCTGTGCAGCAAGTCCTGTGTGTTGGAGGAAAATCTGATGCTGTCAGTGCAGCTTCACATGGCTGCTCTTCCCTCCTGCCCCTTGGAAGCAGGAGGGAGCTGGGGAGTCATTCTCTATTTTCTGTCAGGATCAGTAACATCCTGGAGCTCATGTTGTATGAGCACCATGAGACAGGGACCTCTCTCAGACCCTCTGAAAAGCTTCACATGTGTTAAATTCTTCCTCTAAATCACGACAGCCTAATTAAGAGCTTTTTGTGCCTTTTCATATTTGATGGCTCCTGAGGTGAGGGCTTCACACCTCGTAGCATTTCAGAGGGGCAGTGCTGTGCAGGTTAAGAAGTGCTGGTGTCAGTAATTACAAGGAGGAAAATAGCTCAGCTGCTTGGCTGCCACGTGTGTCATTGCATGCTCCATAAAGATGATGGGGTTTGCCTGCTGCTCGGGTCTGACAGGGCTCTGTGCCTGTGTCTGCTGGTCTCAGTGCTGAGATCTTGTATTGTACCAGAGCAAAAAGCTCTTATGCAGGAAATGTTCGCCTCTCTTTAAACAGCACCTCCCCATGAGGAAATGTTGTAACACATGCTCCTCGTGGTCCAATTT
Source organism: Peucedramus taeniatus (assembly GCA_013400575.1). Lineage (NCBI taxonomy): Eukaryota > Metazoa > Chordata > Aves > Passeriformes > Fringillidae > Peucedramus > Peucedramus taeniatus. The sequence goes on from WBNO01007823.1 coordinate 88,749, forward strand.
TGCACTCCTTTTGTGGTGCTCATGATCCCCAAACCTGCTGCTGCTCCACTGGGATACTGCTGCCAAAAAAAAAGTAAAAAATAGTCAGGGATTCAGTGACAGGCAGCACTTGTTCTATAGTGGTTAGGGCTGGATTGGGTACACCTTATAATGTGTCAAGAAAGGTAAAATTGCCCAAACCTATGGTGTATTTTTGCAAAATCCTGAGATGCTCATGTTATTTAGCTGCTTTGGAAAACATTGCCTGAAATTCTCATCTAGGGAGATAATGTACTGTTGTTACATACTGTGTGTCAATACGAAAAGAAATTAAACTAATTACAATTTAAGGCCCAGTGACTAGGAAGTTTTGTGCCATCTTTATGTGACTGTACACAGAGTACATGAGCACCTGTCTCTCCAGTGCCACTTACCAGGTAACTGATTTTTTATCAGGCTGTCAGAAAAGCCTTCATCTGGGATTTACTGCAATAGAAAGCAGGGAGACTAAAATTAGTCCATTTACTTCCCTCAGCCACTTACCCACATTGCCACTGCTCCCTCTCCAGTCAAATGAGGTCAATCAGCTTGACAGCCCCATCCCCTCCACTAAACCTTTAGTTGAGGAGAGCAGCTCAGCAAGGCACAGAAGGTCAAAATCTTGACAGAGATTAGACACTAAATGTCTGTGGGGCCGTGTGCCCTAGTTAGGGGAGGATTTGCTGGTGACTCTGCCAGCACCACGTCTTAGTGCACCCATGGTCCAACCCATCAACCCTCAGCTAAGGGAGACTTTTCCTCCCATTTTCTGGGTTAAGCATCCTGTCTCAGCTCAGCCACCCCATTATCTCTACTAGCCTGATCACATCACTGCTTCCTGTCAGGTATTTCCCATCTCCACTCATGTCCCATCTCTGCCTGTCTTTTCTCAGTGTATGATTGCTCATCTTGGTCTCAGCTCATAACCTTATCTCCTAATCTTTCTTGCCTTTGTGTGTGATCTATTTTGCCTCCTCTTAAACTTGTGATCTATAAAGCAGAAGTCAGCTGATATTAAGAGGCCAACAGGAGTGTATTACATCCCTATGTTTGCAGGCTGAAAAGAAACAGTGATGGTCTTAAAGCACCATACAACCCAAAGTTGGGAATCAGAGCCCCCAAAACAAGAGATGAGCTTTTCAAAAGGGATACATTTAAAGAAAAGGAAATGCATCTTTCATTCTCCTCTCTGGTTTTCAAGCATCTCAGTTACACTCTGGCATTCTACCCCACAGCAATGCACACTGTAAGCAATGAAGAGAACAGCTGAAAAAAATGCAAACCTGAAATTTTCATTGGCCTTCCTCAGCACATACTTTAGGGAAAAGGCTTCATTAGGAGAGGTGGAAATGTTGCCAGTGCAAAAGAGCAGCATGTCCTAGGAGCATGGAGTTTTCTCCATGTGTTTTCTGAACATCAGACCTCAAGCAACTGTGTGATCTTAATCTCTGTCTTGAAAGCAGCCCCCTCCTCCTGGCTTAAAAATCTAAGCAGGTAAACAAAGCTTAGGTATCCCAGAAGCCACTGTAATGTGGCCACTTTTCCAGTAAAGTCTCTTCCTAGCTCCAGGAGCATAAGACTGGGAAGACAGGTGACAGAGATAAACATAAAACAGGTTCTTGTCCTCTGAAGGAATATTACAAGAGAGGAATCTTAAAAGTATCCTAAAAATCCTTCTAAAATTAAACATGAATTTCTATTTCTGCAGAACTCCCTCCAGAAGCTCATGAGTCTTCACATGGCATTTATTCTTCTCATTGTTTAAGAAAGAGATTTAAAAAGAAAGCAGTAATTTTGAACTTCATTCTTAACTCTAAAAGGTTTCACTTAAAACCTGGTTAGATTCAATGCTTGCACTAAAAAATAAGCTTGGAAAAATCAAGTTTGCAATGTTAAATATTAATTCAATTTGCAAATATGTGCACAGTTTTAAGGAGCTTATCTATCCTGGACAAGACATAAAACCTGACTTCTCTTGTAGATGTGAAAAGAACCAACAGTTTCGTCAGCATTACTGCCCTAAAGTAAAACAAGTAGAGGAAGAAAATCAGCCAGTATAAGTTATCTTTTTGCCTGCAAAACTTTCTGTGCTGGGCTGCCAGCAGTGGCAATAAAACAAAACAAGCCTCCCATCCCTTACAGGAGTGGCTGCCTTGGGTTTCCAGCACGGGGCAAAACTCTGCTGTCCCATTCTGCAGCTGGCTCCACTTCTGTGGCGCCACTCACCTGTAACTGGAAGCACACCATCAAAAGTCCCAGGCCCTGTGTAGTAAAGGCACCTTTCTGTGAGTCCCTTTGGGGGGTCCCGGCTGGCTGTGCACACACAGCTGTGGGGAACCTCTCCCGATCTCCGAGGGGCAGGAGGGCGGCTCAGGCTCTCGCCTTCGCTGGTGAGGCAGGAATAGACTGCGGGGGAAGAAAGGAGTGGACTCCGAATGGAGGGATCAGTCCAGGCTTATTCAGGCAGGGACCCTGAGCCCAGCATGAGCTCACTTCGAAGACCAAGCTCTGGGCTCTCAGGTACATTATAAAGGGGGAGGGAACAAAGATAGGGAGCCAATGGGGAAACATGGGGGTATGGACATTGGGAAGATGGGTCTCTGGGGAGACCAATGGGAGTAACCTGTGGGAGGAACCCCAGTTCCTGAACCAGTCACTCGGCGCCCTTAGCAGAAGTTTCTAGGGGAAGGGATGGGCTGCTGAGTGAGGGACAGGACACCAGGGAGGGGCTGAGGGAGGAGGCAGGATGGGCAGAACCACTGAAATAGGGGAGAACTGGGATAAACCAAGGTACAGAACAATTATAAAAAACATATAAAACACAATACAGCAGCCCTGGTCAGAGGCTCCTTGGGCAGCAGGTGTGGGGTCACCACAAGCATGGCCTCATGCTGCACACGTGGCTGGTTGGGATGTCTCTGCTGCAGTGCTCATCTGAAGGCATGGGAGTGGAGAGAAGGTGAGTGTCAGAGGTTTTGCTCTGACTTCTGCAAAGCAGGCAGTGCTGCTGCTGGCCCTCCAGAATCTTTTAACTGGTACAAAGAGCAGGCAGCATGGGTGAGCTTTGACTTTTTGCATCCACCTTTGCCAGAGAGGGTGGTGAGTGGCTGGTGCAGGCTCTGGTCCAACAGCACTACAGCTGAAGGTGCCCCTCTCCAACAGAGACATGCTGTGCTGGGGATTTAATTCCAGTTTTTCAAAGAGCTGGCTAGAAAACAAACATTCTGTTTCAAAGGGGGGAAAATAAGAAGAAGCCTAAGCTTCAGTATCTGATTTTTTCCAGAGGTTTACAGCTTTCCTTAATGCAGGCAGATTCCTATATCTGATTTTCCTGCCCCCTGCAGTAGCCTCCTAATATAAAGATTTACTTGCAGGGGCAAGAGACTCTTATCTCTGTCTCTGGCATGACTACTCTACCTTATAACCTCTGTTATAAAGGAGATCTCACTTTCAGTCCTTACTTTGAACCAAGCATGAAGGAATCGGAGCCAGTCTGCCCACATCCTGTATGGGCATCTTGCTCTCTGAAAAATTTGGTCAGAATATCCAGTTTGATCTGAAACCCAACCAAAAAAAGAAGACTGGAAGCAGAAAAAACACTAATCTTCTTAGTTTATCATTAAATCAGAATTATAAACTAGTCTTAAAAATAAATAAGTAAATAAATAAAAGAATCAAACAAACCTCACTGGAATCTGCCCAACCTTAAATATCCACAGAACACTCTCCACGTAAAGCTCCTTCTACAGTCACAATCCCCACAATCAATCACAGCCATATCTTTATATCTGAATGTTCCTAGTGTATTTTTTGTTTGTTTTTAGTTGTTTTTTTTTGTTTGTTTGTTTGTTTTTGTTTTTTTCTTTTAACCAATTGTCAGACTTTGAGTACATCTTTATCAAAAAAAGGTATTTACAGAACTGGAAAAAGCCCCTGCTCCTGCTCTTTTTTGCCAGGAGAGGAATGAATCTGACATTACCTCAGGATTTTATCTATTTAGCCCCATCTTCAGGCTGTGTCCATGAGGTGTGCAATACATATCCTTGATGTCTCTCTTCAGTCAAGCGTTCCCAGGGAGCGAGGCATCCCCTGGAGCTTGTCTGACCCAAATTAGGTGGAGAAATTGCAGTTAAGGACAGCTGCGTGATCCAAGGTGTGAATGGTGCAGAGCTCAAGGTGCCAAGTGGGGCTGTAAAGGGCTGGGAAATGCTGCAGCTTTGCTGGCAATGTAGAGAAGGACCTCAGTTCTTTCTTCCACCACCCCCTTATGTTTCTGGCTGCTGGTGCTGCTCTAATCCCTTCGGAGCTGGAGAGGGGCTGTGGTACTGCCCAGCTGCCATGTCCCTTCCAGTCCCCCACAGATCACTGTTTTGCAGTTCCATTCCAGGCCAGTCCTGCCCACAGCTTGGTCTTGCAAGGTTGTGCCTGTGTTTGGGAAATGCCTGTGGCCAGCAAGAGAGAGGCTGTGCTGCAGCACAAGCCTTCAAAGCTGTCAGTGATGTAGAGGCTGAGCAATAGAGTCAGCCAGCTGCTTGCTCTGCAAGTCATGGCTAATACCCTTCCACGTCCTCAGCCTTTTCCACCTGTCATGCAGTCTGCCAAACTGCTCTTTTCCCTTGCCTTCTCTTTGTTCCACACTTCTTTTAGGAAATCAGACAAATATACCTACTGCAAAAAAGGAACAGAGAGACCAGGAACTGGGTTCAGCCGCTGCTTTCACCGCTTACCTGAGGTTTGGTCTTTCCATTCTTGCTTCTGGTCTCTGACTCAGCTTTCTGCTCTGTACCAGCAGAGTGGTAATACTTGCTGTTAATGAAAATACTTTTAAGACTAGATATTTTTAGAGCATTAACATAGGGCATTCCTGAAATTTGTCAAAAGTTATGACAACTCCATATAGAAATTCTCCTGTGGAAGAAAAGAGATAAATATTTTGAGAGGCTTATAAGTCAACGTGATGATAAATCACAGGATCTTATTTTCCAGACTGTTCTGCTTTACCTTCTCTCTGTTCCCTACCTGGGGGCTGCATTACAGCTTTGCTCCCAGCAGTTGCAGGCAGCTGCTGTTTGCAGGGGGGGAACTCCTGTGGCATTATTTATGGCAGCTCTCAGTGAGAGGACAGTGATTTACTGTGTGCCATCTTCTGCAGCTGTGAATTTGCACCACGGCGACAGGGACATCCAGTGGAATCCTGATTTTTCAGTCTGACACAGAGGTAGAGAAAGTTGAACTGGCTGGGTAAAAATGAAAGCCTGTTAGTATCCTCCTTTGCCCTCCCACAAATAAACTTTTACTTTCTGGAATTTGGAAATTAGGGTTGCAGGTAGCCTGATATTCATGCTTCCATCTCTCCTGCCGGACAACTTTTTCAAGAGAAGTCAGGATAGTCTCGATTCTTTCTCTAAAACTGAGTGACCTTTTTTTTTTATATAGGTCCTCCTCTTTTGCCTCTCCTCCAAACCCTGCATCTGACTGCATCTACTCCATGTCTGACTCCTCTTACTAGGGAGTCTCTCTGATGAATTTGTCACCAAACGTGCCCCGTGCTCTGAGCTGCAAAACATGCAGGGTGGCAGCAAAAAGAGCCCGAGCCCAGGAGCTCTCAGGTCTGCCTCTGCCTGCAAAAAGGACCTCACTTCTCTGTGCTACCAAAAAAGAGCTGTGGAATTTGACTTCATGCCCTTGATCTTGAAAAAAGACGCACTGAGCAAGATCAACTGAGCAGGCTCATGGGCTTATCCAAATTGAATCTCCGTGCCAAGTCTCTTGGTTTTGACCTATGCTATAAAAGTGTTAAATTTCCTACAAAGCTAATGGCATTCTGAACAGGGAAAATGATAGAATAACACTGGGGAATGCCTTGCATTTTATTTCTGGGGCTATTTCTTTTGACCACAGTTTATCTGGCACAATGCACAGGAAAATGATGGGATGTGTTTTGTAACATTACACAGGAAATCCTGGCATTGCCTTCTCTCAGTAGCAGTGAACCATGCCAGTCAGCTGTGGTATGGTGTCACAGGACAATGAGCAAGCCCAGCTTAGTGGCCCCTGTGGGAAGCTGCATGGGAAGCTGCTTCATGAGCTGTGTCTACTGAAGAGGGAGTAAAGGAAGAAGGAGGGAAAGGTTCATTTATTTGCTCCCAAGATTCCTCCTCTGAGCTTCGCATGGTGGAAATTGCAAAACTGCAAGTGGGATTAATAATTCCATAAAAGACATGGCTGTAGGTACAATAATGGAGGACAAGCAAGCCCATTATCTGGTCTGGTTGACTATGAAAGATTTTTGCTCCAAGGCATCTGCTGTAATTGAAGATTTGGTTGGCCAAGCTGTAGAATACTTTTAGGATACAAGTGATGTGTGCTGTCATTGCTATGCAAGCTTATGTTTCCTTTCTCCTATTCTCCTGAGCTGAATGGAATATAACCTTCAGGTCAGTAATCAATGTGTGAATAATATGGACCTACATTTCAGGGGAAAAAAGGTATGAGGTGAAATGCAAAACTTCAGATCTTCCTGCTAGTTCCTTTCTGCAGTAATGGTAGGTCTTGATTGTTCTGCATTGTACCAAAGCACTAAAATCAAGAGGCAAAAAACAATAACAACAACGGGAAAAAAAATAAAAAATAAAAAAAATAAAAATAAAAACCACACATTACACACATGAACAGGTAAAGCCCTTGCTTATTGAAATGCAGAGGGGACCAGGGGACCTGATCAGGCAAATTTTGTCAGACAAGAATGCAGCCAAGCTCCTGAAAAACTGCAACATTGCCAGGGAGATGCCTTTATTAACAGAATAAACACTCAGTCCTCCTGCAGATTGTTATCCAGATTGAATGGCACTTCGTTCTTATCAAGACACTTCAAAACATGGAAATCTCAGGTAGTGTGACCCTTCAAGCAAACACCATGTTGCTTAAAGCCTGATTCCGATCATGCAAAGTAGCCTGCAGCCCCTCTGGACACACACAACAGTGGAAGGTGGGCAATAATCCATGAGTTCTTAACTTTGCTAAACACCAGCAGCTAGCAGGGTTTCTGTGCCAGGCTTTTTCACCTCTGCACATTGCTGGTAGCCCTGGGAGAGCAGGGGGAAGGATTTTGATGGCTAGGAAGTTCTCCCATTGGCAGAAAACCTATGGGCACAGAGGTGGCAGCCTGGCATGCTGATGCCTTCCTGAAAGTAATCACTCCGTCTGGTGAAGAAGAGCAACTTCCTACCTTATCTCCCCATCCATAAGAACAGCAGGGTTGCAAAAGGCAGCAGCAGCAGTACAGCTCTTGGGTTTGTGCTGCAAACAGATTGAGCAGAGCGCTGTGCTCAGGCAGCTTCTTAAGTCGCAAAGTTGTACTACTTTATCTTTCATAATCTTCTTACAGGAGAGGTTAAAACCCTCCTTTGGGGGATGTTAAAAGATCTGAATGCTCACGGAGGTAGAGACATTTATGATCTCATGTCTTTGAGGAAGTCTTACCTGATGCAGGTTGGAAGGGAAAGTAGGCAGAGCAAGCCCCAAACCAGCCAAGGTGCCCTAAGCAATATTTCCAGGGTGTCCATCTCAGGCAGATCTGTTTGTAACCTGGGCTAGGCTTGTGTCAAAAGTGTGGTTTGATATATGCTTTAACAGCAGAAGTAGAGTCCCTCAAACCTCAAGGTGCTTTAGAATATAATAATAATATTAGAATAAGAAATACCATTTTTTTAAAGTATAGTCCAATCCACTCTTCAGTGCCTCTGGTAAATTTGGCGGGGACTCTCACAATTTCTAGGCAGAATTGTGGCTTTTCCTTAGCTTCCCTGGACAGCCTCTATACTGCTGTGTGTATTTGAAGTGTTCATTGATATGATCTGAGAAAGGCTTTAAAGAGGGAATGTATTTTGGGGTATCTCTAGAAATGGTTCCTCTATGAAATGTTTTTGCTTGGGAGAAGAAATCAAAGTAATTAATTAAATTTTGGAGTAATAATATATCCTATACAATAATCTTAGACATTTTTACTTTCATTGTCCAAAGGATTGTCTGGAGAGTCTCCTCAGTATATGTCCAAATGTATAAGGTTGATTATTGCAGTGTTCATGTACACAAGTAGTGGTTTCACACCTCAGTGTTTTTAAAACCCTGTATGGGAATGAATCTGGGAGGCTTTTACTACTGTATCCAAGTACCAAGATAAAAGCATTTGAGGTATTTTTAAATGTCAGATTTCAGACACAAAGAGTATTACTGTGATTTGATCTTCAGACTCTGTATTTATCTGTCTAGCCTCTCCTCTTCTATCAACAACTCTGTTCACCTTGGAGATAGCTCAAAGCTATTGATTCTGGGTCTCTAATATCCAAATTACAGTATTTAAGTCAAGATATGTAAATCATTCCTTTAAATACTATCAAAGAGGGAATTTTGATGATTTTGGTTTTAATTTTTAAGGGCTTAAAAAAAAAGCACTGTGCAAGCAATTTAAAACATGAGAAAATCATCAGCCAAATATTGTTGTCATATTTGCTTAGGTAAATAGCAGATAAATGTCAAATATGCAAGGGCCACCTAGATCTCTTACTTTTAAAAAGAGCTGTTCTAGACTGTTACTTCAAGGGACTTCTTGTAGCTGATGTGTCTTCTGTTTCTCAAAACATAGATGCAGGTAGTTTGGGTAAGAAGGAGGCTTTGCACTGCCCGAAGCACGACTCCAAGCAAACATGATCATGTCCAGGTTCTTACACTGAAATGAAAGATCTTTTCCTGCACCCAATAACCCAAATATCACAGTGTGCTGAAGGATGCTGCTGACATTTTCAAAGACCACCCAAGGTGTTGCCTTTCTGACTGCAGATATGCTCTGGGTCTCCATGGGACTCCCTGTCTTTTCCTTTCCAGCTCTCTTGTGTCTCTTCTGCTTGCTTTCATTCTGCCTCTTGTCAGCTCATTGGAGTCCAGTCTTGATATTAGCAAATACCATGTTGTCATAGCTGGAATAAGTGCTTGACTTTTAAAGGTAGCCTAAGTATATACAGTATATAAAATAAGAAGTTCACTAGTCACCACAATTCTTAAGATATTAAGATGTTAATAATTCGATTTTTAATGTAATTGCCTCTTAGCTGAGGACAAGGCTTGTGTGTTCATCCAATGCTAGGTCAGGTTCAGTGAGCTAGTTTATTTATCCTTCTCACAGCACATCAGCAGAGGGTCTAAACAGAGTAGTCAAAGCTATTTCTTATGATCTAATTTAAAAAATAATTCCTTAAAAGAAAAGACAAATATTTTAGTATTTCATTTTGATGTTTTCTTAATGCAAACTTTTGGTGTTTGTCTTATGGCTTTGTGTCCAAAAAGTCTGAGAATGGACTTGGAAATAGTAATTGAGCCTAATAACAGTTGGCATCTCAGTCTTGGAAAAAAAAGCAATAACGAAGTCAAACTAAAGTGTTTGTTTCAATTGTTTTCTTTTTCCTGCCAAGCAGGAGAACAGTTATTCACATGGATTGTTATCCACAGGGCTTCTCAGGCAGGGGTCAGCTGACAAGTGACACTGGAGGAAATGTTCAGTGAGGTGAGAATTGAGGGAGAAGACATCTAAGAAGTAAGCAGTGGCTGAAAGGGCATGTTCCAAGCTTTCCATTTGTGGTTAGTCGAGGTATCCTGTACTGATTCAGAAAAATGTCCCTTTTGTCACAGCCTGTCCAGAAGGGTTGGGGTTCCCAGGTGTGCTCTGTGTTGGGCTTTGCTGTCTGAAAGTTAATGATGAAACTCCTGCTGACTTTGGACATTAAGGTTTCCTGATTTTGTGTGAAATTATTGGTAAATTTCAGATACGAGAGGAGCTCCTGATTTACTTACATACAGCTTGGAACCTGCAACTCAAGTCCTTGAATAGTATGCAGGTAATCATAAATTCTGCTCATAAAGCCACAATATCACTTCTGAGTGCCTCCAGTCACAGGGGACAGTGTGAAGAAAGTGTAAATTTAGGAAGGAGTACTGTCTCTCTGCCCTATGGCAGTCCCTTGCATCACAGCTGATCTGTGGATCTTGGAGGCAACTTTGGAAGCACAGGCAGTTAGAAAGACACATTTCCCAGGACAAACTGAGGACAGGGAATGCAGAGCTGTCCCAGTGGAGGGGAGCACACCAAAGCCTGCTCAGTTCTTCTGCAGACTCCACGAGCTGTCCCTGCTCTTGCTTTTGGGTTATGGTAATGAAAGCAAGAGGAAAATTAAGCCCAGGATGTTCATGTGGCCATGAAGTACTGAATTTTTTATAAAGCTTAGTAACTGTCATTTTTCAAGTAATTTTCTAAAAGAGGGCTGGAATGTGGGTAGTGCACAGGAACCAGTGTACCTTGAAAGTACATTTCTTTGTTTTAATAAGGCTGGCGGTGTACCGTGACTCGCCATAATGAATTAATTTGGTGTTTACCATAACAGCACTGAGCTTAATGAACTCATCATATTTATGCAACTGTCTGTAGATGTTCTCTTGTCATTTGGGATTTATAAATAGGAACTAATACTTTTATCGCTGCTTTCTCCTGAGCAGGAAAGTTCTTCACAGTGAAAGGCCATTAAAGCTCACTTCTATTTTTCTATACAAAAAGTAAGCAGAAGATCTTTAATAACTTGATTTTTATCTTTATGTAGGTTTTGGAATTGTTAGTATGTACTCAGCAAAGCTGTTCAGCTTGAACAAAACTATTGTAGAGCCGTCCTTATCAAATTCCACCAGTCATATAATAAATAGAGTTAATATCTCATTTTACAGCAGGTGCCATTTCATTTAAGGTTAGCCTTCTGCATTTGAAAGAGAGTATCCATGTAAGTTCAATAGATTTAAGTAAAATGAGGTTTTCTAAATTGAACAAAGCTATACTAATTTATGGGATCCAAGTGATGAATGCTTCATCTTTAGAAGGCAATGGTTTGTTGCTGAACAAAACAGAAGGTCAGCTGCTTTCTCTCTTTTAATATTGTTTGATATGCAAATCCTTAATGCTGAACAGCAGCTCTGGTTTGCTACTGCTTCTTCTGTCATCTCTAGAAGGTGAGATGCTTATCCTTGTGTCTGTGCACTGCCTTCCTGCTGACAGCAGTGTGGTGCAGAGCACTGCTGAAGGGCACATCAGAAAGCAGCCACCTGCCTGCCCTCGTAGGCCTCCAGTTAGCTGGGCTGAAATCTTCTTGGAGTCCCTGCCACAAAACAGCCCTTGCAGCTGGACCCACGGGCACTCTTTTGCTGGGTTAAGTGGTGGGAATGGGTGCAAAGGGAGCGCTGCTTTGTCTAATCTGGCAGCATTTGGCTGGCACACAAAATTTCCTCTCATGGAGCCCATGATTGGCAGCTCATTAAAAAGCTGGCTTAAAAATAATATCCACAGTGAAAAACAGAAAACAGTCTCTTCAGAACCAAAAATTCTCACAGATATCAAGATTTCTAGTTGAAGGAAGGGCTGGTATATATATAGATATCAATATATATATAAATTATAGATAGATAATGATATATATATATAGATAGATATAATGATCTCTGCTTCCAGGTGCTTTGTTCATTTTGCAAGCTCTCCCAACATCACTTCATCCACTCAGGAGCAGGCACTGGCAGTGCTCCCCTCTTTCTTTCAGCTCAGGACAATGACTTCTGCCCTACACCTTCCCAAATGTCCTTTTTATGGCTGAAATATGATGCTATAAATCTTACAAATATTATTTATGGCATCGAAGTCAAGGCTTTGAGCATCAATGTGTGTCTCCCACCAGGCCTGTATTTCAAAATATGAAAACTCACTGGGTCTCAGTGAGACAGTGAGGTACCACAGAGATGAGAGAGGAGATGGAAAGGACCCCAAGAGTCTCCTACTTGCCTCTCTCCATTCTTATTTCCCACTTCCTTCCCCATGAGGAAGCAAGCCAGGCCAGGTAGCAGCCATCCCTCTGTGGCACCACAGCCCTGAGCCAGCCTTCCACCAGTGGCACCAGTGAGAGCTGCTCTGCTGCCGAGAGAGGAACCTGCTTTGCCAAATCCTAAAGCTTGCTCAGGGAGATGCAGCAGGAGCTGGCATCACTCCAGTTATTGCAGTGAATAGGAAAGACCTAGGCAGTTGCTTCACTGAAATAAAAAACCCACAAACACTCCTTGTGGGTCCCTACCTGTCTACTTTGATAATTGAAGGATGCTTACAAACCAGCTTAGTTTTATATCTTGCTTGAAGAGGAGAACCAAATTCTATAGACTTTGTATCTGATTTTTGATAGAAAAGTTCCAGTGAGAGGGTTTTGCCTGAGGAATGATTTTTGCCTAGCCACTGCCAAAGTTACCAGGTCTTTTCACTGCCTGATCCCATCTGCAAGCCCTGAGTGCTCCCAAAGGTGACCCATGTGAGCCCCCTGGGAGCCAGCACAAGGGCTGGGACCTTGGCACAGGCTCCTGAGGCAGAGCCCACCAAGGTACTCAACTATAGCATTTTTTTTTATTATTATTTACATTTTCCCCCTCCTTCAGCAGTGGGCATTCATTACATTGGCTCTGGAAATCTGCTCTCTGCAGCAGTCTGATCCGCTGACTGCAGCCAAGAACCTCATCACATCCTCTTCCTTATCAGTGCCAGTGGGGGAGTTATCCCTCTGGACAACATGTTCCTGGTGCAGGAAGCTGATATTCAGTCACCTTTGACATCCCAGAACATGCATTGGCATTTCCAATATCATTGTAAATGGCCTCTCGTATCTCATGCTCACTACTGATAGCTGAGAATGAAATTAGATCAAAAAAGGTGTTGTCACAGAGGTGTCAATTTCGCAGCATTCGTGACACCCTGCTATCATATTAAGTTGGGGTTATTTATCTGTGGGTATTTTAGAGGAGTAATTCCATTTCACTGCCAGCAGCAAAGTATGTAGTTACCAAGTGGAATCCATCCCTGTTCCCATTGATTCATTAGGATTTGTTCACATCCCTGTTAGATGTGGAAACCACAGGCAGCATAGTTTTCTGTGTTTATATCCACGAGCCATCACTCGGCACTGTGAATTCAGAGCCAAATCAGTTAAAGTGCACACAGACATTTTCTTTTGTGCAGCTCAATCAATTTACGTCATTGCCTTGAAAAATCTAACTCTAACACTTTGCTTGCTAAAGAAAAATATATTTAAGACTTGCACACTATCCATAAGCAAGCTTTAAAGGTCATTTTTTTTGACAAATCGGATTATTTCAATATATAGGCTTCTTTTGTAAGCTTTTTAAGACTATGGTATTTCAAAACATCAGGAACTCATGCACCCTGCTTATTAATTTCCACTGGCTTATGTCTCGCAGCACTACTCTGTACTAATATGCAGGTTCAAAAGAGCCAAGGCCATTGAGGAAAAAGTTCAGTTGTAAAAATCTGGGACTAGGAAGGAGATACTTGCTGGAATTGTAGCATTAGAAGATCATTATCATTCAGAGCACTTAGTTAATGCGTTATTACTTTAGTCATTTATTAAATTTGAAAATCAAATAACAAACTGATTGTGGTGTCTGCCACCCAACAGGTACGTCTGATTAGCGTATCGGGGAACCCCTCGGGAGCCGCGGCAAATCCCCGTATTTTTATGGAAAGAGTGCCATCGTGCGGGAGCCTCCTCGCAGTACGCAGGGAGAGCAGCGCCCCTGTGCCGGCCTGCCTGCTTGCAAGGAGCCTCCCTTCCTCCTTCGTTTTTCCTGGAATGTCCATAAAAGAGCAATTTTCCTTTCTGAAAATGAGCTACAAAGATAGGAACTTTCACAATTAGGAACAGGCTAGAAGTGTTAAATCTCCTTAATATGTTAGCTATTCTTTTGATTCTACAAACAGGTGAATTCTGAAACAAAGTGCTTCTGAAGCCTAACAGAAGACAGATCTCCCTCTTTCTCTGCATGCCATTAATATAATTAGATATTAGTTCTCTTATCATTTCTCTCAATATATGTTTTCTCCCTCAACATCTGTTTGCAGCTGCAGTTTTACAAGGCTTCATTATAAGCTTTCCACTTCTCAAGCTCTCCCATTTAATGATACCAGTACTATCCCAAATTTCTACTTCCATTTTATATGTTTTCCTTTAAAGAATTGAACTTATATGTTACATCCATAAAGAAAATTGCCAATAATTACCAGGGATACAATTAGGAATAAATCTCTGTTAAGGAACAAGCCAAAGCTCAGTGTCTTTATGCAAATGCCTTTTGTTAAAAGGATGTCTTGTGTAATCAGGAATTACACTGACAAGTGAAGAATCATTTAATTAATGAGAATAGAGCAATCATTTGGATGGTTCATTCTATTCCTGACTGAATAAAAGAGAGAAAATGGCCCTGCTCAGGGATTAGGGCCGCTGCTGGAAGAAATAAGCCCCATGGATGTTGTTCTGATACTGCCTTGGGAAGATAGTACAGTAATTCCTAAATATAAAACCACATATGTTTGGATTAGGCATTGAAAATCAATTTCCTGTTACTCCACAAGAACTGATACAAAAGAGTTCTGTTTATGCTGGCTGTCTGCTCCTGCTGACCTCTCAGAAGGGAATATTTGGGCCAAAATAGTCACCTAAATCCTAGTACAGGATTCCAGGGCAGTGAGAACCAGAATTATGGTGAGTTCTTTCCATAAGAACTGTATGCCATGATCCAGGGTAGTGTATGGACCCTGTTTGCAGTTGCAGAGGAGTAATCTGGTCTCCAGTTCAGCCCTTTCTTTAGAGCGGGTCAGTTTGCTCTGGGTCTTTGAATTTCACCAGGGGTGGTGATGCCATAAATTTTCTGTTCTGTTGTTTGACCTCTCTGATTCTCCTCTTATCTGGTTGGAATTTCTTATCTTCCAGTTTATCCCAGTTGCATCTCCTCCTGTCACCAGGCCTAACACGAGTTTCTCTGCACAATCCCAACAGCTGCAGGAGCAATGGCAGCAGTCCTGCCTGTGCTACCGTCCCTTCAAAGCTCATCTGAACATGGGTGGCTCATGACAGCTATTCAGTCTCTTGCAACAAAACAGAGAATCCTCCCATCCTTGAGATATCCCTGCTCTGTCAGAAAACTTCAGGATGAGGCTTCTCTAAGTCGTCTCTGGGTTTGGGAGAAGACAAAATAGTAGTCCAGGCAGCTCTGACCTTGAATACTTTCTCCAGGGTGGGACCTTGAGCAACGTACTGTCAGCAGGCACTGCACAGAATGTGTCCCACTTCTTACAAACTCAAAGCTACATGAAAAAGGTGATTCTGGCATCCCTAAGGACTCATGTATAACCTGTGATCTGTTCCTTTAGGGCACTGTTCCCTCTCGGCAGCACAAGGGTGAACAAGCTGTTCCCCTCTGAACAGGTCATGATTCCCAGCCACCAGACATACTACTAGGTGGGAAGTGGAAGCTCCCTCCAGACCTGTGCTGGGATTTCAGCCACTGGTGGCTGTGTCAAGCCTCCCATTCCTGGAAAGACCACAGCACAAATATGTGGCCATTTGGATGTGCCAAAGCAAATTAAGTGGCCTTGTGGACACAAGTACCTGTTGAAGCAGCATCAGAGACTGAGTCACCTCTGCACAAAGCAGCTGCCCTGTGGTCCCCAGGAGCATTCAAGCTCCCTTTTGAGGCTGATGTAGACCACTGCACTGAACTGTTGTGGTAGCCCTAAGACAGTGGGACAGCTTTCCTTCCTCTTGCAGTGCACTACAGTCTCTCTGGCAGCAACATCCGAGACCTCTGCTGGTTTGTGTGCACTTGGACTTTTTTGCATGCTGTGTCGAATGATTGCAGTAGTAATTGTTTGCCTTCCAACACTGAAATGAGAAACAAATTCATTACATGAAGGAAATTTTTTCCATTGTTTTATCCTTTTTAGGTGTAATCATTGAATTTTTTATCTTGGATACCAGAGGCACCCAGCTGTTACTCTAGTCATTTCTGGATGAGTTAAAAAAAAAAAAACCTCTCTCCTCAGAAATAAATGGAGTAAATATGAAAACATTCTTCCAAAGAAAATTCTCATTTCTCTAACATTTCATCCCACAGGAAGCCTAGTTAAATTTGTTGTCCTTGCAAACTGCCCAGTAAATATTTGGCAGCAGGCTGGGTATGTAGGTCCAAGGACAAGTGAATTCCACAGCAAGGAACCTTCCTGTGGAACCACGTATCATCAGGTTGCATTCTGGCATTAAGCAAGACTGCTTTAGGTCATCCCTGGCTGCAATAAGATGGCTTTGCTGTCTCTCCAAAGCAGCAAACGTAGGTAACCCGATAAAGATCAGTTTGCAACAACGTCGTGTGTAACATGGTAAATCTGAAATGTATATGCCTTCTGATTTTTTTTTTAATTGAAATGTCTCTTTTCCAATGATTAGGATGCAAAATATTGTCAGATATCAAATGGACTGTGAAAGTCAGTTGACCTAGACTAGTAAAAGCCAATTGAGAAAATATAGTATATGAACTAAAGCGTTTTCATTGGGTTTGTTAAAAGAAAGGAGGAGAGATTGTGTGTGCTTTGCTGTATCTGGAGTGGAACATAGATATCCATATGCTCAGCCTAACAGGCAAGCCCATACCCCAGCTTTCTTTTCTGGCTAAATCAGTCTGTGCAGGTTCATCTGTTGCTTGGCTTTCCAAGACACGTGGGGAGGTTGCAGGCAGTCAGACTGACACCCTCACGCTCTCAGGTGCTGCTGCCCCCCTGTAACCCCTGACTCTGTGCTTTCTCCCCAAGGATTTTGGAGCTGCAGCAGAATGGCGACATGGACGTACTGAAGCATAAGTGGTGGCCGAAGAACGGTCAGTGTGATCTTTACTCATCTGTGGATACCAAACAGAAAGGAGGTGCCCTGGACATAAAAAGTTTTGCAGGTGTTTTCTGCATCCTCGCTGCAGGGATTGTCCTATCCTGTTTCATTGCAATGTTGGAAACGTGGTGGAATAAAAGGAAAGGCTCCCGGGTCCCATCAAAAGAGGTATTAGACCCTCCATTTCTCCTGGGGAATTTTCATGCACCCTAAAGATTGCTGCCTTGACTTTATAGCACTAGAGAGGGTGGGGAATCAAATTCAGAGATACTTCATTAGCTTCTTATTTTTTAACGTAAATGATGTTCCTCAAAGTCTTTCTAGCTATTCTTTCTAGAAAAGCTTGAATAAAAATAAATGTATATTGATGATGTATAAATATGCAACTATTCTGGGTAAAACACAATTGTTACTTGTAGAATAGTACATTATTAATACATCAGTATTTAGATCATTGTTCCCATTGGTGACAGCTAATTCTCACTAGATGTCTTGGCTTCTTCTTGAAAAATACGTCCCCTAAGCTCAGTGCCTGAGTCTTTTAAAATACATTTGCAAAATCTGCCCCTTTAATTAGCTGTTAGCTTCTTGAATAAGCTTGTCCCCATTTTCGGAAACATTAAGCTCTTGAGACTTCCATGAACTTCAGTTCTTGTTGTTTCATCTGAAGTCCTGGGAAGCAAGACCACATCAGATTTTTCAGGTTCAGGCCAGACATATTTTTGAAACCCGGTACAGGCTTGTTTCACAAAATCTTGTACAGATGCCACAGAGAAATACGTTATTTTACACCTGAGATGAGTTTGCTTCTACACCTGCGTGTGTAATTCTTTCCTTCCTGTGGTAATCTACCTGTCTCTCTACCAGCCATCTGAGCCTTGTGCAACTTTGCACCAAATTTCTTATATTCATAATTAAGTTTTTACCTCTATAAAATGCTAAAAAGAAATTAGGGACAAATTTATTTATTAAAATATCCTTGGAAGCAGCACCCAAACCTGAACCTAAATAAGAGTTTTAATGTAGCACTATGAAATATAGCTTTTCTGTCTGTGTAGCTTAGGCACATCTGTGTAGCTTGTGGGGTATTGATGTTAATTTGTGTGCAGTGGTCTTGCCTTCTCTGCAGTTTCTCCATTGTGTTTATTCCTGCTAATCTAATGCTGTCTAATCAGGCAGGATTAATTACACCACCTAATTAGACAACATTGACAGTGATGTTAAAATACATTTAATCTTTTCTTGCCTGTTTTAATTCCCAAGCTTTTTTTTTTTTTTCTTTTTTGTTCAAGATCTGGACCGGACCATTATTAAAAGGAAAAAAAACCAGGAATCTCTAGTCTTTAAATTGGGTTTCTCAGGAATGGAAACCATGTAGTTTCACCTGGTAAATTATTTTAAAACCCTAAAATTTACTTGATTGCTGTTTACCGAAAGATTCAGAACTTCATACTTTATATTTATCTGGTGCAAAACATGAAAATCAATAAAAAAGGAAAAGAAGAAAACGCCAACACAGATATTTTACACAAGTATAAAATTTTCTATTTCAATTTTCAAATGCTGAGAAATTCAAGTGTGTACTTTCCACAAATGGTATAATTTGGCCTCCTTGATCTTTATTATATGGTCATTAGCTTAGCATTTAACCGCTCATCTCAACGTTAAATTGAAAAGCTTGGTTCAAAACTGAGTTTAACATGGACATATGTGCTGAATGTCCCCATTATCCTGGATGTGGGGGTCATTCAGCAAAGAAATACATCTTAACTAACTTTCTTAAAATTCATTTTAGCTTCCATGAAATCCATTGGCTCTTCCAGGCCACTAGTCCAGAATCGGGGGTCAGATTGGGCCAGTTTGTGGTCAGCAAGCCAACCCTTTTTCCTGGTGGCTGCCATCTTGTGCTCCAGAATGCAAGCATTTATACTGAAAAAAAATTGTCTAATGGTTGCGAAGATAACATTTCGGTCGCGTGCCAGAAGTAACCCATTCACTGATGTCTGCCTGAGTCTGCAGACAGCCTTAAACAGTAGCTCTGAGAGAAGTATGAACCGCCCCAGTAATCTCAATGGGATGTTGACTCTGAAGCCTGATGATAATTTAAATGTGAAAACTGCTGAATATTTCACTACTGATCACACAAGAGAGAAGAGGAAAGATCATATTATGGAGATATGCACAATCTTACTGTGAGTGGGTCTCATTTTGGTGTATCGATTGGGTGGAGATTGGGTTGTGGGCTAAGCATGGGAGATTATCACCGCTTATATATTTTCACTGGTCTGACCCTAGCCCCAAATGCATCTCTGTAAAACAAAAAGGACTATTTTGAATTACTCTTAGAGGCTCAGAAACTATGAAATTCCAATCTTTTCCCTATTGGCATTTTAAATTACAAAGTATTTGTATGTTTGTTTTTTTCAAAATTAAAAGCAAACAAACAAAAACCAGAAAAAAAAAGAAGGAAAATATTTAGGAATGTTCCTCAGAGACATAGTCATGACTTGCACACGCTAATCGAGCCTCTGTGTATTTCTAGCTTCTGATGTGGCCCCAGTTCTCCTGCATCCATATGCAGCGCCAAATTTTTTGAGGAGATAGCGTTTGGTGAATGCGTTTGGATTTGATGTCACCTGTGTGGTTGTTATGTGCATCCATGTCTATGTCCACCTGTGAATAAACGATAGACAGAAAGCTAAGTCCGAGAAATGAGCACTGCGTTTTTTCCTTCCCACGATGAGCTCAAAGCAAAGCCTTTGTGGTCAGTGATCATCCAGTCCCTGGGAGATCCCTGATGCCCTATTCCCTTCCCCTTTTTCCCTGGTTTGTCTCCCTGTCCCTGCCCTCGGAGGGTGCAGTCCTGGAGGGGAGCTGGCCTCTCAGTCTCCTTCCAGTCGGGCTCTGTGTTCGGCGTGCTGCCAGCGCAAATGTTCAGTGATCCATTCTGCTAAGTAGATGAACTCCTGCAGTTTGTTTTAGGTGTGGACTCTGCTTGACTTCATTCCTAGAGAAAGGAGGGATCTCAAGCCCATTCGGTATACTAGGAGTTTTGCCATTGATTCAGGGAGCTCTGGATCAAGCCAGTCAATGAATTTCAATAATCAAGGCTGGAAGTCATCAGTGCACATCTATTGGCTGCCTAATTATCCTCTGTGAGGTCCTAGAGTGTGAGATATTTCTAGTGGCCTGGAAGAGCCAGTAAATTTCACAGAGATTAAGGTAAATTTTAAGGTTAGTTGAAATTGATTTTTTTTCTGAATGAGCTGCACTACTTAGACTGAGGGAATATCCCTGTCCGTGTATACTTAATGCAGCTTTGAATTAAGCTTTGCAGTTCAGCAGAAATATGTATGTACAACACAGGTGATTTATTGGGTCACCTAGGGCTTTCTCCGCTTTTTTAACTTCTATGCATTTAAATTTTCAATTATAACAAACAAACCTGTTTAATTGCATTCTCTGGGAAGAGAGATTTAAGAAGGAAAAGGGACAGAGGTAAGAGAAGTGATGATATATTATAATAAATACATCAGGCTGCCTTCTCACCCACAAAAGTATAATTCCATCAGAATAGATGGAATTGCTTCTTTGTAGGTGAGGAGATAATTAATCCCTCTGTTGGCATTGTAATTTAAAATTGCCTGGTGTACTCCTTTCTGTTCGATGTCAATGAGTCACCAGTGCTTGGGGTTTTTTCTCTGTATGTTCAGCTTTTCTATACCACAATTTACATTATAAAGGCAAAAAGGAACCTGAGAAGTTTCTAGCCCTTCCTTAAACCCTGAGAGGATGACAAAGATGGCAACCTGATCCCTCAGAGCCTCCCATGTTGACATCCAAATTTAGTTCTCATTGCAGGAGTTGAAGAACTGGCATGATTCCAGGCATTTGAGATTATGCAGTTTACTTTTATTCAGCTGTTGCTAGTCTAACCCACCTAGCTCTGAGCTTGCCTTTTCCTGAAAATCTACCGGTGGGGCTTTGAGTTCTGTTGTTTGGATCCAGGGTTTGAAGGTAGCTGTGGTGTAAGGGTCTGCCTCAGTTTGGCTTTGCCCACCTGGCTTCAGGCAGTGGGGAGTTCGCTGGTGACATTCAGGACACCGTCAGCCAAGAGCCAGCTCTAGTCAGTTGTGCCTTGTGCTCCCCGAGCAGTGCTGATCACCCTGTGAAACTTCAGCCCAGCACAAATGGCGATGGTGAGTGGTGCCTCTTGTTTTTCTCATTCCCCAGGACGACAAGGAGATCGACCTGGAGCACCTCCACAGGCGCGTGAACAGCCTCTGCACAGACGACGACAGTCCCCATAAACAGTTCTCCACCTCATCGATTGACTTGACCCCGCTGGACATTGACACTTTACCCACACGTCAGGCACTGGAGCAAATCAGTGACTTCAGGAACACTCACATCACCACAACCACCTTCATACCAGAGCAGATCCAGACTCTGAGCCGCACGCTGTCTGCTAAAGCCGCCTCGGGATTCTCCTTCGGCAGCGTGCCCGAGCACCGAACTGGCCCTTTCAGGCACAGAGCACCCAACGGGGGCTTTTTCAGAAGCCCCATCAAAACAATGTCCTCTATCCCTTACCAACCAACTCCTACCCTGGGCCTGAATATCGGTAGCGACCCAGACCGAGGCACCTCCATCTGAGCATCAGAACAAGTTTCTTCACTGTTTCTTATTTAGGACTCCCTTTGCAAGGAGCAGCTGTAATATTGTGGGACTAACATGGATGTAACCTTTCTTCTTTTCTTTATTTTTTAGTTTTAAGGGTTGTGGTTTGGGTTTGGGGTTGGTTTTTTTGTTGTTGTTTTTGTTTTTTTTTTTTAATTTGTTTAAAAGTTATTTTCTTTTCAGGGCTTGTTTTGGGTTTTTTTTCTTTATTTTATTTAAGAATCAGAATTATTAGTAGCAACTCTTCCTCCTCCTCTTCTCTGCTTTCACAGTCTGGTCTCTTCTGCCTCCCCTTATTCTCTGTACTACTTGAATCACTTATTCTTCAGTTTATCAACATGTTAGGTTTTGGTTTCTTCAGGCTTTTCATATACTTTAAATATAGGAAACAAGCAGCGATTCATGCATAGGAAAACCCTGAGGATTACTTTACAGAAGGGCATTCGCTCCTCCTCCCCCACTGCCTTTTTTTACTATAATTGCAATAACTGAAGTAATTTTCATGTACTCTGCTGCATCCAGTCAGCGCTCCACTGCTGTGTGTCCTTTTAACTGTGGACCAAAGGCAAACCCTGCAGTTTGAAAAATGGAAAATTAAAAAAAAAAAAAGGCAAAAAGAAAAAAAAAGAAAAAAAAAAGGAAAACAAATTAAGTTCAAAGATCATTCAGGCCCCATAATATAAGAATGCAATTTTGTAGGATTACAAAAAGCCATTACTATGCCAGTAAAGACTACAGTTAAATCTACTTCTGCACTGCAACAGTGCATATGACCTTTATGTGATTGTACAGTGTTAAAAGTTTTTCTTATGTACAGTAAACTGTATAATATGGCAGAAGCCTCTGTTGTGTTAAATAAATTAGTATCTCATACATATATATATATACATATATACACTCATGTATGTGTATATATATATATATACATGTATATATAGCTATAAAATGGCAGCCGTTGCAATTGCAATTCATTTAATGAAGCTTTAGTAAAAATGTGTTGTATACAGGAGAGATGTACAGTGCAGGGTGTCTTTTCATTTAGAAAAGACAGGTCGCTTTAATGTTATTCTGACTTGCATCATTTGCCAACAGAGCATATTTTATACTTTTCTATTAGAGCATCCAGGGCAATTTAACATTTGTACCTAGATGTAACTCCTTTGGTTAGGTTTTGCATTGGCTTTTGAGCATTCTATAAGGCTAATCTTGATAATTTTCCTTTTAATTAATTAAACAAATGGAACTCTCTCTTAGGTATATCATGTTCATGAACAACTGATACAGCTCTAGAGCAGTTAAACACGGATCGAAGGTCAATAAATCCTTTTCCAAGTCAGCACAGTTAATCAATGTAATAATGGCGTGAGTGGAGGAAAAACAAAAAGCCCTCAAGAGACACAGATGTGGCCTTAATTATAATCACGTATTGTTCTAAGGGAAAAAAACATGAACAGGAACCCAGTTTAACCCTTTCTATGTTAAGTTAGATTTAGAGGAGCTATGTATTTTTCACATTAGTGCCAACTGTATAAAGCAAGAAAAAGAACAGCAGTGAGAGCAAAACCGGTGCCCACTTTGGCACCAGCTTTTTCAAGTAACACTGTTACCTGTTAGAAATGTAGGAAGAGCTTTCAATTTGTAATCCTTAAACTAAAAATGCGGTTAAGTAGAAAGCAAGCAGTTTATCCTGTGAGTTTTTTTGGTTTGGTTTTCTTTTTAATGCAACCATACACTTATTTTAATCTAACTCATTCTTTGGCTAAGATTAATAGGATTCAGCCGATGTGATTTGCTTTAGGATAAATTAAAAGGTATATTCTTCAGATCTATTCTATTTTGATGCTAATTCTGTTCTGGGGGAGCATCTTGTACTGTCACTGTTTTTTGTACTAAATCTTCAAATATTGTCTACTGTGTAAGGCAGAACGAATTCTTATCGTGCAAAAGGCCATTTTGTTTCCAGGGTAGCAAGTGTCTAAAAGCATGCACAACTTGCTTCCCCCTTGTAACATTCATGAACTCATCCACACTTCTGAATAAAGAAAAAAAGAGAAAAGAAAAAAAAAAAAGAAAATTTCTTTCCAACAAGCTACGTAGGGACATACCAGATGTTGCAGTGATTTTAGCTATTAAAAAACCTGTTAACCATGTACGATATTTAAAATAGGCCTATTTTGATGTGTTGCCTATTATACAGATACACAAAATACTTTTTGGAGGCCTCAGTTACAAGTGGCAGAGCTTTCTGTGTATAATTTGTCTAAATAATTTGTCTAATAAAATTGTTTTCTAAACTTGCGTTTCCTCCTGTTCAATTGCTGAGTGCTGTGGGATTTTCAGCCTATGGCAAGGTCATGTGCTCATGGATTTGCTGCACTGCTACTGAAGGGTTTTAGCCCGTGGAGATGGGATGAGCTTCTCAGGCTGCTGTGAGTCAGCTCAGGTGAAGAGCATCCATGGAAAACATCAAGGTTTACTATGTGTATCAATGTCAGGCTTAGACTTCAGAGAGCATAAACTTCAAACAGCATTTTGGAGAGTAAGTTTAGAGTTCCTTAGCACTGACGTGTACGGGACATGATTTTTAGAAATACTGCATCCCACCTTCATCTGTTTTAGTATAACGTAGGAATTTTCTTGAAGCATGGCTTTTATTTTTATAGAATCACTTTTTGCCATCTTTATTTGCACAGAGGCTAATTTTTTCTGATGCTGGACATATATTGCCTAAAACAAAAGTTTTAGGGTGAGAGAAGGTAGGCCATATTTCATTTGTGATGGCTTTCTCAATCTTTAAATTTCATTAACATTTTAAACTAATGACCTAGTCATTAGCAAGCTGTGCTGCAGTAACATCAGCCATAACAATTTAACTTGCAGCATCCAAAGTTTGTCTCCTGGCTTTTTACATTCAGTGTATTTTATTCACTTAAATAATATTCTCACCTGTTAAAATTTTCTGTTAAGCTTAGCAGGCATTCAGGGGACCATTCACCTAAACAGAGGCAACATTATATCCCCAAATAGGGAAGACATTTTAAGATCTGAGTTTATTTCTCATTACCTTACTTTGATCTGGTTGGACATAAATTACATTTATCTTCCCCTGAGTCAGGGACTGTGTCCCTGTCACACTCACAGACACCTCTCTGGAGCCAGGTAGTTTTACAGATATGACAGATGTACTCTCTATAATGGGCTACATCATGGTGAACCCTACATGACACTTCCCTTTCTTTACAGCAAATTCCAGGGAAGTGATAGTGTTAAAGACTGTCAGGGGTTTCTGCTGCAGTAGCTCCACTGGAGATACAAGCCAGCTGTTTATAAAGATGAGTTGTCTGCATGGTATCTGCAGTTATATGACCTTTTTGAGATACCAGCTACAAACAAAAAGTGAGTAGTGGAAGAAAACACATTTATCTGATTTCAAAGAATCACCTAGAAAGATGTTTCTGTTGACCAGCAGTGAACACCTGGAGATAAATAGTTCTGCTGAGCCGACCAAGTGAATGATTGCAGCCCTGAGGGACACAGCTGCAGCACGACCAGTGCCAAAGTCCCCTGTGTCTCTCTTTACCTCATAAAAAAAAAAAAAAATTTGCTAGGATAGTTTCCCTGAACAAATCAGATTTTTCAGAGTATCTTTTTCTTTCCTACTTATGTAGGATGCTGTGAATTGGTGAGAATATCCTTTCTGTGAACACTCGCTGGGTTGTTGCAGCTTACTGGAGGTTAATGCCCCCAAAAAGTTTTATTTCTTAACTCTGCTCAAAGCTGATGACATGAGAACTAAACCAGCTTCCTTTGTGCATGCTCGTGGCTGTAGCTAACAAAATAAAAATAGTCTCCAAAACAAAAATAGTCTCCAAAACAACACAGGCATCACACCAACACAGCCCTGCTTTAACCATCTTTCTCTCCGTACTAATTAATGTTTCCTCTTCACTCTGCAGAACTGTTTTGAAATAAATGTCAAAACCAAGTCTCTCCCCCTTAATCTGAGTCACAAACAAAATTTTTTATAAACACTGGGACACAAACACATGCATCCACGTGTCAAATCAACAGCAGTGGGCAACTGTGAAGACATCATCACAATCTATCAGCTTGTTGTATCTGACCCAAGGTATCATTCATGAGGTCAGAAATAGAAGACTCCAAAAGAAGGTCAGAGCAGAGGAAGTGATTCATAGCTTAACAAATTTCCTAAACATAAAAATTTTACCAGTGCCTCAAAATTGCAGGAAACAAGAGCTTAATTTAGAAAGAAAATACTTTCCAAGACATATAGTTATAAAAATAAATATACTACCTGTCAAGACTTACAAAATCTGTGCACCCCCCACCAGTCCCATTCATCTCAGTGGCGTAATACTTTGTACGTCCTACAGAATCTATTTCTGCAATGTTTGTCAAAAGAAAAAAAAAATCACAGCTGGAAAACTAAACTGTTGAGTCATTAACTACTGTACTCCGGGTCACACCAGTTCACTGATGTAAGGGGAAAAACAAATCTCTCTGGGATCAATATCTGCCTCACCAGTGGAAAAAGACAGCCACTTGCAACCCAGAAAGGACAGGACACCCCTCCACCATGACATCACAGCTCAGTGCTTCTGTAGCTAATTATTCCTACTAGTAAGGCAAATATTTCTTTCAGTGCATGATAATTTTTCCCCTTTCTTAAAAAAAGAGTAAACATTTGTGCCCCATTCTTTGTTCTAAGGGAGTGATGCACCAACACAAGATGGGGTAAGGAAGTGCTGCACAGTGCCAAAACAAAAGTTAACAGCTTTATTTGCAAATCCAGCTATCATCCATTAAAAGGCTGACCCTCCAAATCAAAATAAAGAGTTTAAAGGCAAGCCCATTATTTAATGAAAGGTTTTGGGCATGCATGAGACAGTCTTCAAACTCCTGAAGTAACCACCCAGCTGCAGGTGCTTCCCTCGGTTGCTCTCCTGGCCCCTGCAGCATCTGATGTGGCAGTATAGTAAATGAGAGCTGTCTGGGGTTTGTGTGGCCAGATTTTGGCAGTGGGGGCGGGGGGGCTACAAGGACGGCTTCTGTGAGAGGCTGCCTGAAGGTTCCTCCATGTCCGAGAGATCCCATGACAGCCAGCTCCAAGAGGGACCTGCCACCGCACAGACAACTAATGGTGTTAGTGCCTCAGGGATAACAGAGTTAATAAGGGAAAAGTGTTCCTGCCCAGGAGCAATTGCCACTGGGAGAGAGGGTGAGAATGGGTGAGAGAAACAGCCCTGCAGACACCAAGGTCAGTAAAGGAGGGGCTGGAGGTGCTCCAGCCGCTGGAGCAGAGGCTCCCCTGCAGCCTGTGGTGAAGCCCACGGTGAGGCAGCTGTGCCCCTGCAGCCCATGGAGTTCCAGGGTGGAGCAGAGATCCACCTGCAGCCCAAGGAGAATGGCACAGCAGAGCAGGTGAAGGCCCAAAGGAATGCTGTGGGAAGCACGAGCTGGAGCAGATTCCTGGCAGGTTCTGTCAGGGGAAAGGAGGCATGGAGAGAGGAGCCCACACTGGAGCAGTCTGTTCCTGGGGGACTGCATGCCATGGAAGGGACACATGCTGGAGGAGTTCATGAAGATGGGAGGGGCCCTACACTGGAGTAGGGGAAGAGTGCAAGGATGACCTGTCCTGAGGAGGAAGGAGCAGCAGAGACAATGTGTCATGAACTGACCCCAGTCCCTATTCCTGGTCCCTCTGGGCTACTGAGGGGGAGGAAGGTAAAGAAAATCAGGAGTAAAGTTAAGCCCAGGAATAAAGGAGGGGTGAAGACATTTTAAGATCATTACCCTACTTTGATCTGATTTGACATAAATTATATTTATCTTCCCCTGAGCCAAGTCTGTTTTGCCAACAATGATAATGGGTGAGTGATTTTCCCTGTTCTTATTCCAAGCCCTGAGCCTTTCATTATATTTTCTCTGCCCTGTCCAGCTGAGGAAGGGGAGGGATGGAGCAGCGTTGGTGGACACCTGGCACCCATCCAGGTACAGCCTCTGCGAGGTGCAGCAGGCAGGTTTGCTTTCACAGCCCCCCAGGGAGTGCCCAGTGCCCTCAGCCACCGCTCTCTCTGCTTCAGCTGTTTGTGTGCACCCTCCTCCACCTCCATTGGCACCCCAGCACCAGAGCCCTGGTGGGCCGTGGAGAACAGGAGGAGAAAGGAAACAAGGATTTCTTTTATGGCAAAAATCTCTCACGACACACACATGCCAAATTTGAGGGTTCACGCCTGGTTAGCTGAGCTTTGCCTGACTTTTCCCTCCTTGTGGGGCTGCAGCAGCAGCAGCTTTGATGCACAGGGTGCAGTATCCTGGCCCACCACACCGGTACTCCTGGACTGGAAATATCATACCCTCCTTCTACATATAGGAAAATGCTCCACATGAATCTCATTGTTGTTGCCACTCAAAGAGGGACTCAGAGGTGAAACTTACTCCCCTTGATTGCAGAGGGACCCTCTTTTCCCACTCGGCACAGCTTGTGTGATCCGGACACAAGCATTTTTACTGGGAGTGAGAAGGTGGTAAATATTATACAACTGCTAGAAACTGAAAAAGCATGGCTGAAAAAAAAAAAAAAAAACCTCACACTTTTTTTGTGGGTTGTGTGTTACATTTGCTGCACTCTGCCAGTCTTGCTCATGTCCCTGTCAAGTGCCAGGAAAAAAAAAGGAGGAGCAGGCAGCTCTGTGAGTGCATTGTAGCCCTGCCACCGCTGGAAAGCTTGCCTTTCTCCCCCACTGGCCAGGGACATGCTTCTTCACACACACAGTGGGGAGGTCTTGTTTGGTTTTGAATATTCCCTGGATATGAATATTCACCGTGGACCACAGTAAGAGTAATCACAGCTGACCCATGTTGTTACTAATTAATTCTTTTGCTTACACACGGGGAACGGGAGAAAGAAAGCAAATACTGTGAACAAAGCTAATAATGAGGTTACTTGCTACTCGTTCTGACACATTTTTAAGGAATGGTCTCTGCAGCATGACAGCAAACACAGCAAGAAATTGATGTAGTGTAACAGGAAAGCAAGTTACTTTATGAAATAATGCTCAGGCAACTCTGGAATGGTTTGTCTTGCTCTTTTACAGACCTTTCTGAATCATATCTACTGTTGTTTGGGTTGGTTTTATGTCTCCCCAGGTTTAGGAGGCTGCAGATGAAGTTTTCTTACCTCCTCCCTGCCAACAAAACAGAATTTCACAAACCCCATAATATGATTCAAAAATTATCCTGTCAACCCATCTATATGATACAGAAAGTAGAGCTGATACGGGACACAGGGAGCTTTGTTTTTCTTACATCAAGAGAAAAGATAGGAAGAAGTAGAGGGGATACACCTGGAAATCTGACTTTTGAAAGACACATTTATTATCTTCAATAAATACCACTGCGATCTTCACTTTTTAAGACTTTCTACATCATCTGATAAATATAGATCTATCCATACGTATATTAAGTCTGCTGTGTATTACATGAATTGTTAGAAAAGAGAAAACATATCCATAAATATTCCTAAAGCTTTTTCCAGAAATATTGACACACAGAAGCAGCTTTTCCTTCCAAAACTTACAGCGAGTGAATTATTACTCATGGCATTACAGACAGAGAGTTTATTATCCACGGCACACAGTAATTCACTGGACTGTATAAACTGAAGTTAACCCGGAGCAGAGACACGAATTTCTATTTCACGGGGTGAAACCCCGAGAGGAAGCGGCAGGTGCGGTGCATCTGCGGGCAGATCTCCATCCGTTGCCACGCACTTCATCTTCCTGAGTTAATGGTGGGCACTTACAAAATATAAGACAAAACAAACAAACAAAGATAAGAAGGAAAGGAAAATACGGGGTGAAACACTGTCGTCATTGTTGAGAAGAGCAGAGGAGCCGCCTGAAGCAGCGGCGGGCCCGGCCCTGCCCTGCTCGGTGCCGCCCGGGCGGTGGCGCTGCGGCACCGCCTCCGGCTCCCTCACGNGCCGCCGGGATAATGGCGGGGGCCAGCGCTCTGTCACCTCTTGTGTGCGCTTTCCAAAGAGGAGTCCGGGCGTGGCGAATGGGACACAGACCGCCATTGTGCCGGCGACACTTTAATCGCCCACACCTACAATATTCAACCTGCTGCCGTCAGCGGGGCAGCGCCGGGGCGCACGCCCCACCCGAGGGGACCGGGTGGTGGCCCCGCCGCCGTCTCACCGGGGCCAGGCTTTTGGGGGCACCCTCAGTGCCCTGGTGTGGGCTCGGGCAGCCCGGCTGGCCAGCGGTGCCCACCGAGCACCGCCAGAGCGGGAGCCCCGAGCCTGCGGGAGCCGTCTGGCTGGGAGAGGTGGGAGAGAAGCGCCCGCGCGTCCTTCCCAGGCGGCTGCGGCGGGGCACTCGCGGACACGGGTGCCTCCTCCACGGGAAGGCACCAGGGTTTTGTTCAGCAAAGCTGCTTTGGCTGAACGTTGCTTATGTGCTGCTTTCCCAGGGACGTCACCTCGTGCTCTCACTGGGGTGTGAAGGCACAGAGTCCCACGGCACAGATGATTCCTCCCAGCGTGGGCGCCACACCTGTGCTGAAGCAAGAGGTGGGGGTTTCTGCTTCGTGAACCAGGCAGGGTGGGACGCTGGTTACTCCTGCCATCCCTCCAAAACTGGGCCGCTCGGGTTCTCACTGAGCTCATCTGTGACCCCTGCGACACGAGAGCCGAACACCTGGGCTACTGCAGACTGCGGGTTCCTGATGAAAGCTGTCAAGCACCTGGCCTCAGCGAGCCATCAGCTGTGTCTAGCTTCCCCTTCTGCCTCAACAGAGCTCTTGCTCACTGCAGATGAACACTAGGTTTTGCCCTTTGGGAATTTCTAAAACGTTTATGGAGGTCAGGTCATCCCACTTGCCTGAAAAATAGAAATCCTTGGAAGTCTCCCTCCCTCTCCAGCCCAATCAGCTGTGCAGCTCAGGGCTGTGCCAGAGGTACAGGTCTTGCTGCTGTCAGGGTTTTGCAGGCCTACTGCCACAGGAGAACTGCTTTCCAAGAGCTGCAGGACTGCAGCTGAGCATTGCTGCTTGAACAAAACCCAAGAGGACACTGTCACAGGCACTGCAAGCAATGCTCTGCTGAAGCTGTCTGATGGCTTATAGACTGGGGAGAGTCTTCTGCATGGCTTGGAATTTTGAGGTGCCCCTAAAACTTAAATCTATTTAATGCTTAATTTTTGTGTATGTCTTTCTCTCTTAACCCCATGAAGGAGAAAAAAAAAAAAAAAGAGGAATGGTTCTGCTATTTTAACAAGTAGAAATTCTTAAGACATCCTAATTTACAAGGTAGTGGACCAGCTGAAGATGTCTTCAGAAAGGCTGTGAAAAGAAACCTTTCAGAGGGGTAGTTCCTGAAAGCTCTGTTGGTGCTGTGTTGTGTTGGAAATGGATTGTTCCTAGAAGCCCTGTGCTCTTTGGTCTCAGGGATTAAATGAGAGGATTTCCCATGAATGGCAAGGTAGTATTTTTTCTTGGCTGACAAGGTTTTCTTGGGGAAATACTCAGCTCTTAGGGATCAATGTGAGATGCTGATCAGCACCGGACTGTGTCCATTCACTTGATTTTCTCCCCTTAGAAGGACCACTGTTCTCCACGTTGTTTTGGCTTCTGTGACTGTAAATATTTACTCTTCACATTTTAGGAACCTTCCCTCCTCAGGAGACCTGCAAAGGTTCAGATTCCAGGCTGGCATTTCCACAGCTAAGATACCTCCTTCAGGGACTGAGCTGCCTGATTGCCAAGAGCTTTGTGGGTGATGGATGTGAGAACAGCAGATCGAAGGCCCAGTACAACTGAAGCAGCCCCCCACACTCCCAGATTACTACTCAAGTAATGCTGCTGTTGAGAGACAAGGCAGACTGTTTCAAATGTTCATTTTTTTAACTTTTTTTTTTCTCTTGCTTACATGTCAACTGTTATTTTCTCTCTTGTTCACTTATATATTATTACTATGCCACAGAGAGCCTGCAAGCTAAATTTTTTGTTTATACCTCAAGCTATGACTATATACTTTTCCCAGTACTGTACTTTGTGAAAAGGGGGATGCTGAGGCTGATCAGTTAAAAAAAAATAAATCTAGTGCCATCAGATCTGGAGTATTTGCACTCTCTGGGCTCTTGTCCAAGAGACCTTGAGAGAAAAAGGAAGTGACCAGATGTGATTTGAAGGAAATATATTGTTTCTGTGGACGGATTGATGTTAATTCTCTGATCTTAAACTAAATGAAGTATTGATCATAGACTGTAAAACTGGATCACAGTGGTAATTTCCTTGCTTAAATGATTTATACTAGTAAAACATATCAACTAGCAGTCTAATGAAAGCATGTTAGAAAGCACTTGTTCATAAAGCAGGGATGGTCAATAGTGTTCTCTTATTGCTTATTTCAAGAGTAACTAAAACGAGGGACCTGTGGGTGGTGCTTGTGAGCATGCACAGGCCCTGCAGGATTGTTCCTGCTGCAAAGGGTGAACAAGCTACACCTGGAATAACATCGTTGTTCAAAGTGTCCCACAGCTGAGAAGTGAATTTGGTAGGACTGAAGGCATTTAGCAATTTTAGTGGAACCTCCTTGCCAAGCTGAGTGCAAAACAAAAAAGGGTTTAAAACAAAATGATCAAAGGAAAATTATTATGAGTGCTGCTTCCTTGAATATGAAGGTTTTTATTTTTAAAATGTAAGCATAAATTAACTTCTCAGTAATAGCTGTAGCCATTTAAATAAACGGGCAAAATGTTTGTAGGTACAAATTCCATAGATAAGATTTCCAACTGTATCACCAAGCTGAATTCATTATGCCTGACAATGGCCCCAGGAGGTAGGCAAGTATTGTTATACCAATGCTTTGCATTTCTCTTGGAGGCAGTGGAGGTACTTGTGCTAGAATTAACTGTACACAACTGCAAGTGTCCGCAGGGTTAGCCCCAGAGCATAGATATTTATGGAGGTAAATGTCACCAAGAAATGGGAATTAGATTTACAAACCCTCCAAGAGCTGAAGCAAATGGCATTGGGTAAGTGTAACGATCTGCCTGGGAAAATTGCTCTGCAGAAATGAGGGCACATCTGCCTCAGCAGCAGCATGGCCCTGGTTTTCCTGAGTGGAAAGGGGCAGGGTTCAGAAAAGTGATTTCCCCAGTATCTGGGCTTTTGCATTCCTAGCAGTCATCACTTCTAAAGCTTTATATTTGACAGTAAAGCATAAGACACTGGTCATAGGAGGAGCCTAAGAAACATTTGCTGCTGGGACCCTTTTCTACTTTAAGCAATCTTGCTCTGAATAAAGTAAGTATGAACGCTTTATTTGGGTGAATATTCTGATGATGCAGTCCATGAGACTGAAAATAATTCAGCTGTACATTGTCTTTTTGTGTCTGTAGTAGCTCCCAGATGGGTTTGCCATCCCAGGGAGCAGGCCTGCCACTGGGAGGGCAGAACTCCCCCTTCCCTCCTCCTGCAGGAGGCCTGGGCAGGTTGCAGTTGAGATTCAGCGATAATTACCTGATCTCAGTGAGCAAGACTCACATCTTGGTCTCTATACACTTTAGGGTTTTACTGCCTGAAGACCAGGGGAAGTACAAAGAGGGCTGTCTGTCCCCTCACATACTTTTCAAAAGGAAATGAGGAAACGGGAGAACACGTGGGGAAAGTGGGGAAAGGGAAGAGAAGGGATAGAATACTTTCTGACCAGTGGTGATGCCTGCAGAGAAGCTGGCTGATCTTGAAATGGCATTGAATGAGCAATTAGACTGCTGAGTACAAACTGAGGACTGACCCATGTGCTTTGTGTGCTTTCAAAATGTCCCTGGCTATAATGATAGAGAAGGCTTTTTACAAGTCTGCTGTCCCTGCTTTTGTAACCCATTTTCCTGTAACACTAGTACGTTCCTGACCCCGAGTTGCTGCCTGGGCTCTTAACCAGGCTGGGAGGGGGGAGAGGAAAGGACGGCTGGGGGGAAAATATGCATAAAGATCCGGGGATAAGTTCAGTTTGTTTTCCTCTGAAAGCTTTGACACTTGCTTAGAGCAGATTCATTTTCAAGGCTTCTTACATTCCTGCTATTGTACAGTAAGTGTTTCAGACCGGTGTGCCTGTGTTTCCGACTCCCGTGAAGTCCCCTTTGCAGCAGGGCGTGCCTCGAACCGCTTCAAAAGAACCAACTTCTACAAAAGAAAAAAAGAAACTCAAGTAGGCTTGAACATACAAAGAGAGGGAGAAAGGAAAGTGAAAAGGGCCGGGCAGTGTTGAATACAAAATGAGTTCAGCCAGCCCCAGGAGTTCTTCATCACTTACATTTATCTTATTCTGGGAGAGCAGAGCTAAACCCAGTGCTGACATAAACCACCCTTTGCCTTTGACTTTGACTCTGAGTGTGTGCACACACAGCAGATAGAGGCATACAGAGACCACTGGATTTCAATGAAACGTTTTTTCCCCCTCTGAGCAGTGGTGTTGGTGGAGAAAATGGCTTTTTGTGTGTCCTTTCAAAGGCAAACTGTGGAGTGAGTCTCAGATGCCTCCAGTTTCAAAGCGTGCATGCGCTCACAAAACACGCGCTTGAAAAATAAGCAGCTGTTAGTGTTTCCCAGCCAGGAACTTCTCCCATCCCAGGAGCATGCTGAGGTGTTCGGCTGATGTCCCCAGTGCTCCATACAGTCACTGAGGTACTGCTAAGGGAAGTCCCCAGCACCTGACAGTAGCCCTGGGGTATCCAGAGGCCAGGGTCCTACTGGGGCATCAGCCACCTTGCATCCACGTGAGAGGCTACTGGGATGCTGCTTCCCTCTGTGCCCAGAGGCCAGTGCATGGTTTGTGGGATGGAGGATTGGGCTTGCTGTCATGGAGGCCCAACAGCCACACAGCCCACCAGCCTGGAGAGGGATGCTTAAGACTTCAGCACTGCACCAGCCTGGCTCTCCCCATGCTGGGAGCTTTCTAGGCTTCTGGAAATGGGTGTCAGTGGCTACTGCTCAGCAAAGCTCCCACTCATCTGCAAGGTTTGGCCTGCAGTCCTTGCATGGAACAGCTCACAGCCACGGCACCCGGTGCCCAAACGGGGAACACGCAGGCTTAACCCTGGGGAGGAGAGCCCAGGGGCTGCTGGCAAAGCACACCTGTGCCATGGGCACCCAGGAAGGGAGCACGTGGTGCCTGCGGACTGAAAGAGAAGCCGGGGGGCTGGGAATTCAGCCAGCAAGCAGCACTGTGCGGCACAGTGCTGAGGGCTTTTTCTCCTGTTAATGATAGAAGCATTTATTCAAAGGGGGGAGCTAGACAATAGGAGAGTATAAAAGTTTTTACCTAGATAGAGAAAGGTGGTCTGGCAACTTTATGGATACTATACAGAAACAAGGTATTGACTTCTGCACCTTACCATCTTTCTGACCGAATAAACACTTCCATTTTGGTCAGAAACTGACAACTTGTTTTGGGGGGATCCAGAGCTTTTGCCTTTGAAGCATAATAGCCAGCAAAAAAGAGAAAAAAAATAAAAGAATAGTAGAGGTTTGCCTTCGTTTGTTTTTAAAGAAAGCAAATCATCAGCTTTGCACTTTCTCAGTACCATCCAGTTGTTTGTGGAAGGTGGGCCCCAGGCGCCTGCCATGCGCCAAGTGTGCCCAGCCAGCTTCCCAAACCAGTGAGGCTGCTCATTCCATGTCACTGCCGCTCGGCTTTGAGCTGCTGGGCTCCCTCGCTCCCTCCTTGGCTTGCGAGTTATTCACTTTTGAAAAAACATATCTACCTCATACTGTGCCCATCACTTTGTTCTCCACACGCCTATTCACACGGGCAAACCTCCACTTCTCCTCTCCAGGCAGGCGGCGGTGGCGGGAGGGGAGGCAGCGCGGAAGGGAAGTTAAGATGCGTGCACGGAGCTATTTCCCTCTCCACCACCTTTGGCCAGCTATTGTTGGCCCAACAAAAGGACTCGCTCGCGGGGGATCGGGACCCTGCCGAAAACGCGGCAGCTCCGGGGGCAATGTGCTGTCCCGGCTGCAAACGCCACCGCTTTTCACCTACCGGGTCCCGCGTGGGCTTCCCGCGTGTCCCCGGGATTACCGCTCTAAAACCCAGGACATTCTCTCGGCGGCTCCGCGGCCGAACCTCCGCACGGCAGCGCCGCGCTCCCTGCACCACCGCCCGCACCGTCCCGGGCGGGCAGCGCTCCGCGCCGACAGCTCGGGCACAG
>WBNO01007824.1:0-34608 GCA_013400575.1 Peucedramus taeniatus
TACTATACATAGTACATAATACATACAATTTCAATAAACCTTCCTGGCTTTTTGTGTCTGCTACTGTTCTGTTCAGTTACTTGAATAAACCCTGTATCACAGGGTAAAAAAATGTCCATGGTGTTAAACCAAAGCAGGATCAAAGTGGTTTATTGATTTATTATTAACATGCAATTAGTTGGCAAACAGTGAGCTACACTTTTGAGATCAGTGACAGCGATGCAACTCATGAACTACACATCAGACCCCTTCAGAAAATGCTGATAAACATCTCCAACCTCTGAGCACCCCTCTGTTACTAATCCCAGGAAGTGCTATCCCTGCAGCTCCTCTGGAGAAGCCCCAGGTGATGGAGGCTCGCCCCTCCTGAGGTGCCTGGCTGCAAACCTGGAGCTGCCGGGAGAGCTCCCAGCCAGCTCCCAGCTCCCAGCCCGGCTCCTGCTCCATCGCCCAGCGCCCGGAGCAGCAGGGGAGGAGAGGAGAGGGAGAGGGAGAAGGAGAGGGAGAGGGAGAGGGAGACGGAGACAGGCAGAGGCTGAGGCTGCTCACGGCACCCCTGGGAGGGCAGAGCACAGGACACCCCGGGGTGACTTGTGTGGCACCAAACTGAGCTCTGATGGCATCTGCTCCTGCAGCACCATCCCTTCTGCCAGTGTAGCCCTCGTGCTCCTCCTAGACCTCTCTTTAGGCTGACTTTTTTTTTTTTTTTTTTCCCCCCAGGGATCTCTTTAATTCGCTAAATTAAAGTGCTGTTCAATCCAGCCAACCATCACAATATCCAGCCTGACCAGTTTGGGGGCAACACTCCCTAAGTGCTCTAAATTTGTGATTTAAATACACCACACTGTCTGAGAGTCTCACATTCCTACCTGTTCTGCTCCTGTTGGTTTGCCAAATGTAGGTACTGTGAAGACTCTGCAACAAAATTCCCATTAATCTCAGACAAACTTGATAGTCTTTCTGTGTCATGGAGTCCAGTCTATGCTGCTTCATTTACTACATGGAATAGTCTCTTCTGTACAGACACAGATATTTGTAATACTATTCTCAACAGAAGTTTTGGAGGCAAAAAGAACTACAGATTCTTTCTTTTCATTAATATATACAACAGGATATGAAAGTTCACTCTTTCTTAATGAAAATGCAGTAACTGATTGTAGATTGAAATGTGACATTCAACCATTTTGTTTCACTCGGGCATATTTCATATGCTTCTAAATTAATTGGGACAGAGAAGAAAATTCAGTTTGTCTTTTGTTTGATCAATAATGAGATTCTCATTAAAAAAATAGGGATATAAAGTAGAAAAGAATATCTTTTATAGCCACACTATGAATATATATAGAAACACAAGATACTTCTTTCCTTCAATACTTTAGTTTATATATATATAAAGAGGCTAAAATACAAACAAGAAATTGGATAAACAGAGATATATTGTTTTCCTTTGTTTTCATGTCCATCCAATATAGCAGGCAAAACAGAATTCAATGTCAGGATTCTAAAGGTTCACTAGGAACATGCAAGTCATTGAACTAGTCTAGCATCAGCACACAGTGCCAAGAAAATAAAGAACTCTCTTGGGCAGTGACATTGTCACCATCACAGTCGATATTTTGAGACATTACTTTTTAACCCTTTGCAAAACACTCAGTAGCACCAGCAGACCTTTTCAGAACTTGCTATGAAAAACCTATGGAGTAGCAAGTTGTAGTACAGGGAATTCAGGATAGACACAGAGTCTTCACTTGGCTGAAAAACACATGAACTAGATAACTGAATTCTCACCAGCTGGGAACTACCAGCCACTGTAGGAGCCCAAGCTGATCTTAGCAAAAAAAGCTCCTTTTGAAGTAGGTGCTTGAAACTTTAATTGGATTCTTCATATAAAAATGGTAAAATTATCACTTGATAAAAGAAGTGCCAAAACTATGTGCATTCTAGTGCTGTTAATCAGCACACAGTCAATGCATGCATTTGGAAAATTTACCTCTCTGTCTCACTGTTCTTCTAACATTACTAAATGAATTGAGGCTAAGACCAGTCTCTGAATAGGCAGAGAGCAATTGGAAAAGAAAACAAAAGCAGATTTATTTTAATTTTTTTCTTTAATTGCTTTGCACCCTTTGGCTCAGTGTCACCTCTTGTCCATGTAACAGTGTTGCGTGGACAGCTGTCACATTCTTCTAACCCAGATCACAGTCAGATCAGCCCTTTATCAAAACTGTCACTGAAAAGAAAGATCCAGCCCTGCTACTTGGCTAAGAAGATACAATGATTTCGTTACCATGGTATATTTTATAATTGCATATGGATCACAAACACAGAAATCTAAATGCACTAGTATGCATTAAATACATGCTAGTGTCTCACTCTATTGATTTAGAAAAGTTACAAAGTTTCAGCTGTATTATTAATTTCTCTTGCGTGCAGTCAAGAACTGTTAGGCTGTGCCTAGAAAATAGAAGGCCTTCTGAAAGCTGAAGAGCACAAATGTTCCTTGCCTTCTAACCACTCTACAATTAATGCAGGATGGTTGCCAAAGCAGATGAAAAGAAGTATGTGCATGAAAAATCTCCAAGGTAAAGTCATTTATGATGACCCAGATGGTAAAAGAGCTTTAGCTAGAGACACTGCAGCTGTACATAAAAATACTCCTCTCCCTGATACTATCTTTAATGGTAGTTGGGGTAATAGGAAGGTACTGGTAGCTTTTTAAAAGTGGCATCCCATTAAAAATACAATGTATACTGGAATCCGGTTCTTAACACTGATGTTCATCATGAAGCAGAGGACTGTCATGATAGTTTCTGGTGTGCTATTAGGAAGGCTACTGAAACCTTTTTTTTTTTTTTTTTTTTTTTTGCTGTAACTGCAGGTCTGGACTGCATTTACACAGAGCTGAGAGAATCATTGTCTCATGAAATCACTGATAAGTGTGTTTTTTCTGAAAACACTATATTCTGTTTAAAAGCAGAGCAAAAAAGAGGGTTGGGTGGAAAGAAGCAGAGCTCAAGAAAAACAGATATACAACCTAGAAAAGCTCCTAAAAATGATTTTCAAGTATCTCTGACTTTAAGGAAACTGAAAGAGGTCTGCACATGACACAGACTCTTAGCTTAGGTTTTTCTTAGTATTAAAACTACGCTAGAGTTCTACAGCTGTCTCTTCCCTTTACTCCACCCCCACCAAATGGAAAGATTTTCTATGCTTACTGGAGAAAGGTTAAAAAAAACTTCTGAAATTTCAGTTAATCTTCTGCAATCAGATGCCCTGGCCCTGGTTTAAGGCTGCAAAAATTCCAACAGATTTTTGAGAGTGCCTGAGAGAACTCAGCTGCTCTCCTATTTTGGTTTGGTTAAATGCAGCAGGGGGAAACAGCCTTACTTTTTCCTTCATCCAATGTACCCTCATATTTGAGACACTACAGACATCTGACAGTGAAAACATGAAAAGCCAGCAACATTTTAAACAGGATGCAGTTTGTACCTTTTTACACTTAAAATTTTTAAAAAGAAGGGAGTTGGCATCTGTAGCACACATAACTTCTCTCTTTGATCAGTGCATGAAAACATTTTCCTGGAAAAGTTACATTAAATGCATCAGGACAGGAAAACTCTGCCATCCCACAGAGATAACACTGCAGAAATAAAGATTGTTGGTCCTATTTTGCTTACATAATCCACAGTTTTCCTCTGAGAGGAGACAAATGAAAGTATTAAGTACGTAATTTGCATTTCTGTATCACAACTATCAGGTCTTGTTGCTGGATCTACTAGTGGTGATACCTTTCCTCACCTCCATCTACTCTTGTTCTTTCCACTTCTTTCTTCCTTTTTCTTGTATATTTTCTTCATTATATTTTTTATGGAAAGGATCAAGACGGCTATATGACTCCCTTCTGTCGCAACCAAATTGATTTAAAAATAAACCTGGTTCATATATACACCCTGTCATGTCCCTGCAACCACCCCAAGGGATTTATTAATGAGAACCTCAGTTGCCCTGGCTCAGAGATTGGTTGTAATATGGTGCCTACAGGGTGACATGAGAATGTATGTGCAGTATTTGTTGGGAGAAGCAAAGATGTCCCTGAAACTGATGCAGAACACTGTAATTAGGATACCATTAGGAGTTACTTTCTGGAAGAATATCTATCTTTGCAGACAAGGGAATCAAACCTACTTTCCTTATGTAGAATCATAGGGTAACTTAGTTTACTACCTCTAAGATCAAGTCCATTCATTAACCCAGCACTGCCAGGACCATCATTAATTACTCTCCTAAGCACCACATGGGTTTTGCACACTTTCTGGACCCTTCACCAGCTCTGTTGCCCTTATCTGGACATGCTCCAGCACCTCAAAGTACTCCTTGAACTCAGGGGCCCAGAACTGGGCGCAGGATTTGAGGTGTGGCCTCACCAGTGCTGAGTACAAGGGGACAATCACTGCCCTGCTCCTGCTGGCCACACTATTGCTGATACAGGCCAGGATGCCATTGGCCTTCTTGGTCACCTGGCCACAACTGGCTCATGTTCAGCCTCTGTTGAGCAGGACCTCCAGGTCCTCTTCCACCAAGCCTGTGGTGTATGCCCATTGTTACGGATACAGCTCATTGACAATTTATTCAGCCTCTCTTATTTTAAATAAGAGTTTTTTGTTGCTAAAAACAAAAGAGCAAAACAAAAGGGATAGTCTCCTATGTGGCATGTTTTCTGGAAATTTCTCATAGTTCTTCATTAACGCTTTTACTTCACCATTAACCAGACCAAATATTCTCCACATAGCTTTTGCAGGAGGAAA
The DNA here is from genome assembly GCA_013400575.1 of Peucedramus taeniatus. Taxonomy (NCBI): domain Eukaryota; kingdom Metazoa; phylum Chordata; class Aves; order Passeriformes; family Fringillidae; genus Peucedramus; species Peucedramus taeniatus. Next base: position 4,806 of record WBNO01007824.1, read on the forward strand.
ATATCACCATTAAATAGGTTCAGTTTCATCATGCTCATCTCAAGGAAGTGAAATCTGTGTGAAAGGATCTGTGTACTCAGGATTGCACCACCACAGGATTGCACCACCACACATCCCATCCCAGCAACAACAACCTTTCCCACCACTCCTCAACTTACAAACATTTACATTTACTCCTTGATGGCAAGGAGTCTCTGCAGTCCAAAGGACCTCACTGCCTTGGCAGTAAATGCAGGGACATTTATTGCAAGGAAAATGCCATTAAAAAAAATTGAATAAACCCTCACTGGATGATTATCCCAAAGGGTTGAAAGATGCCGAGGGTTGGAAGTATCTTCAAATGGCAGCAGGAAGGAAAGAGACCCTACTGTTATGATCTGTCTTTCTTTCTGTCTTTCACAGAGGGTACTCTGTGACCTTCCTCAGTAGAGCCAGTGCAGGACACCTATGGACACAGCCTCATCCAAATTACTGTTCCGGAATTGAATTTGACCACACTGCAGTAACACAACAACTCAAAAGCTCTGGCTTACTGTGGACATATCAGCTCCATGTGAGTTATCCTACAATGAGAACAAGAATGATTAGCAGGAGGATCTCACTCCTGAATCTTCCAGCCCACAAAGCTATTTCCTATAAACCATGCTTACTGCAGCAAATACCATTTTTTCTCTTCATATTGAACACTCCATTTTCCCCTTACTGCTCCAGAAGAAAAGAGGGTAAAAAAAACCCCACCAAATCTCCAAAGCCCCCACAGTCCATTAGCTTATAGGTTAAAAACCCCAAATGAAATATGCTTGTGAAAAAGAACTCTTTGTAATGAAAGTCAATCAAACTTGCATTGCATTGGCAACAGCTGACCTTGCAGTGTCACATTTATCAACTGTCCTGGGACACCAGACTATAAGGAACTGCACCTTCACCTATGAAAATTGCCTCAATCAGTGAACTGAATCCGCTTATTTTTTCTCAAGGTAGCCATGGTTTATGGTACAATGTCTCACTAGTATGAAAATTCAAATGACTGCACACATCAGGGAATATTAAATCACACAAGTCAGATTTTATTTTCTCTAAGGAAGATTCCAGCTCTCTCCAGTGCTCCAGATAAAATTAGTACTATTGCAAATAGGAAAAAAGCTAACTCACTTTTTCTGAGATTATTGCCTTGGAACTTTAATGTAATAGAAGGAATAACTTAAAATAATCACTGAATTGCTAATCCAAAAATTACAAACAATAACAGGTCGCATCCTTTTGCTCTTTAGTTATCTCTATAAATAGATTATAATCTGACTGGATAAATTCCATCTCTGAGCCTCAGTTCATTTATCTGTGGGATAGACTTTGATATGTGTGCTGCTGAGAATAATAAGGATAGCAACAGAAAGATATCTAGAATGAGGGCCAGTCTCTTGGTTTTCAAGTAGGGTGGGAAACCAGATGTTATTTTTGAAATTCAGAGCACTTGTCTTTATTGATAAAGGATGCTATGTCATCTGGCAGAAGGAAATCCATCACATTTTGTGCAAAGGAACCTGTTCACAATTGTATCAGAGGACAGTAATACTCATGTCAATGTCTTTCTTATTCACTCTTCTGCCCACTCTTAGCAGATACCCCATTCTTTTGAGGTACCCAGGCTGCCCCAAAATGTCTAATGAAAGAATAGAAATGAGAAATCAGTACCTGCACTGCTACACTTGGGCAGTTCCAACAAATGTTGACATTTTAATAACATCTTTTGCAGAATATAAAGATATTACTGTTGATTATTCTAAGAGATAGTCAAATTCAACTGTATGAATTTAATTCTTGCTATTGTTCTCATATTTCAAATGAGATCCTGCATTATTAGCAATGTCTTGTCACTAGGTTTAGTCAAAAAGGTAAAACAAATATGCAGATACACACTAACTCACTAACACCACTTGAACTACCCATTAAGTTAATATTCTGATCATAAAATGAGCTAAGATAGAGAAGGGAGCAGCTCTGTATGACTGAGCTTTCTGTTTCAACTGAAGGTTTTCACTGAAGAACTGCAGGAGTGGGAAAGAACAGACACACAACCATAAGGAAAAATTATGTCCTACAGGGAGAGATTTACATTCAGGATGAAATGTAAAACAAAACAAATAGCTATTTATTTTTTTCATTAATGATGCTACTGCATGAAATTTACCCGTCAAACCAAAGGACAATGTAGTGTGTTGGCCCTAGCTGGACACTAAGTGCCCACCAAAGCTGCCCTATCACTCCCCTCCTGAGCTGGGCAGGAGGGTGAAAATATAATGAAAGGCTTGGGTGTTGACATAAAAACAGGGATGGGTCACTCACTGTTGCGGTGTGATTTCATGGTTTCCCTCAGAAATCTGGTTTCCTCCTCTGAAGATTCCCCCCCATATGTGTCAATCACCTTTCCTTTCCCCACCCTGACCCCTGCTGANGAACCGACTCCTTTCCTTCACCATCGCCTTAAAGCTTCTCCGTCAAAGGAAAACTAGAGGAGACCTGGAGCCCAGGTCGTGGACTTGTCTCCACGTGCCCAGCACCAGCCAGCCAGCCAAAAGTGTCACTGGGGTGAGCACCACAGCAGCCGCTATTTGGTCCAGCAGCAAGGGCCAGTCAAGCCAAGGCACGTCCCATCTGAATATTGGTAATACCAATAACTCACCAATTACCATCACAAGCAAATTGAATCAGAAGATAATGAGAATTAAAACCAAAATTTTAAACACCTTTATCCCAACCCTCCCTTCTTCTCTGGCTCAACTTCGGTCACAGTTCTTTACCTCCTCTTTTTCAGCACCAGAGGTGGACAGGAATGAAGGTTGTGGTCGGTTCATGTAGTCTCTGCTGCTCCTTCTTCCTCTTCCTCTTCTCCTGCTCCAGTGTGGAACCCCTCCCACAGGAGACCATCCTCCATGAAGTTCTTCAATATAAGTCCTTCCCATGGGCTGAAATTCTCCACAAACTGCTCCAGTGGGGATCCCTTCCATGGAGTGCCATCCTTCAGGAACAGACTGCCCTAATGCAGGTCCCCCATGGGGTCATAAGTCCTGCCAGTAGACCTGCTCCAGCCTGGGCTCTTCTCTCCATGGGGCCACATGTCCTGCCAGGAGTCTGCACCAGCATGAGCTTCCCATATGGTCACATCCCCCTTGGTGCATCCACTGTCTTTGCTAGAATTTATAAAAACAATGAAGAGTTGTGATAGTCATCGTGCTAGCTTTACGGGTTAGCAACCAGCACCCCTTTCTGTGCAGAGCTGTAAATAACGCAAATACCTCAACCCTTGTGGGGATTGGCTTCTTGCACGCAGGGTGAAAGAACCCAATTTGGGAAAACAGCTCTACTGACGACACATTAATAAAACATGCTGATTTTCTAACCATTCTTGCCTGTGCCTGGCCCATCCTGGGAGCAAGGTGGGAGCAGGCAAGGCACCAGAGGTTTGAAATTCAACACTACATGGTTGCTGTGACCCAGCAAGTCGCCAATTACCACTTCACACATGACAGCAACAAATCATAGAGGGCAAGATAAGGAAGAAACTCATGGATAAATGACCTGCTGAATTCAGGCCATCAGTCAACAAGCACTAGACTTCTAAACAAGGAACGGATAAAACAAAAGTGAAATAGGACATTGCTGAATTTGCTCTGTCTTTAAAAGGTCAAGCTTTTTCATGAGGTCCTGAAATTAATGTTTTTATTTTCACTATTGAAAAAGAGTTTACAGACACTTTTTATTAAAACAAGAATCATTTAATAACATTGCAAATCAAGAACAACATAAACCTACCATAGGTCAGGAAAAATTGAAGTCCCAAATTCAGATAGAGAACTGTGCTCAGACTCCCTTGATGTTATTTTAGGTTAGGCAAAAATGACTGTTGCAATGAATTATTTGACTCAGGTTGAAGGACAAATTTATGCCCTAAATTATAGAAATCTGATATCTGTATGTGGGTAAACTACATACATGCAGCTGGAAAAGGGACTTATCACTCATGGAAAAAAAGTTTCACCCTTGAGGCCCTAGGAAGATTTGAACTCAGTCTTCAAAGAGTTAAGCTCTTTTTCATTTCAGTTCTTTACTCAACTTATATAAAGCATGATCCAAACATCTAGATAACTGAGGATTTTCTTGATGAAAATCATGTATTACAAGAAAAAGATCCCCAAAGAATGACACTTATAACTGATTTGTTTACTTCATTTACTTATGTTTCATATTTCACACGTTTCCATAAAGATGAATCTATTTTTACAAAGACAAAAGCAAACATCTATCACAAAGTATCTCATTTAAACCACCACTGATTCCCTTTTACACTCATTCTTTATAAAACACAAAGCTGAGTGCACTGTTAGTGCTGTTATGATGGTTCCTTGACTAATGAGGACTCTGTGCTTATCTACTGCTCTCTTCAGTTACCTGAAATCAAAGCTCACAGTTATTTTATTGGTACAAAGGCTAATTTTTACTCTTCATAACAAAGATCTACTGAAAATAACTGGGAGATTTACCTTTGCCTCTATATTTAAATATGTATTCAGATAGACACAAAGTTAGGTTCCATGTTTGATCCTAGATTCTGCAGAAGTTCATTCTTGGCAACAAAGCCTGTAATTATTTTCTTCCATTTATGCTGGGCATGAAAACACTAATGATAGAGAATCAATAAAAGCATTTTCTGAATTCAAAACTTCAATTTTCTGAAAGAACAAAGTTCAAAAAAATATATATGGAAACAATGCTTCCTGTATTTTTATTCTTTACCTTTATTAATTTCTGTATATTTTTCGCAGTTAGTAAAGTCCTGGCTTATAAAGGTGAACTGGATATCTCTTGTTTTTCTTCACAAATGAGCTTGTACCAATTTTTTGCATGCACAAAACATGAGGAAGGATATTGAACTGCCTGAATTGCTTCAAAAGTAATAGAATACTTTTCACAGAATTAATCTGTGTTTTTAAGATGGCAATTTTCTGTTAATAGACTTCTGAACTTCAAATTTTAGAAATATGATGAGGTTGGACAACATATTCAAAATACTACTGATTCGTTAAATCAGTTTCTACTTCTTTTTAAGTAGAGAAAATTTTCAAATTTATTCTCTGTTCATATTGTAATTTTTATTTCAAACTTTGACACAGAACTTCTCTACACATAACTGAGATATTTGCAAAAGAAGGCAGAAACACTATCCAGATGGCCTTCATCTCAGGTGTAGTAATCACCAAAGCTTGCCAAGCACTGTTGGGAGGCAAGTCAGGTAGGGGGAGAAGCAGCTAAATATCACTTCTCTTGAAGTGATAAAGAAAAGTATCTTTTCCTAGGCAACAGGTCTACAAATTTTTTAGAAAACCTAAGAAGAGCTTATAATTAGGTCAAACCTGACTAAAGCAGAATTTTGTTTACATATACATAAATTTATGTAACTGAACACAGACTATTTAAATCATAACAACTAAGCCCACTGAATAAAACTACGTTATTATTATGAAATCTTTCTGGTAAGAACTGTCTTTATAGGAGTTCATACATTAACTAAACACCAGATGTCGTATCACATGAAAAACATTCTAACATTGATGTTTATTATAGATTCTTGTTTTGATTAATATTTCCTCCTTGACTATTCCCCTTTTTCCTCCATTTCTCTTCCTTTTCTACTCCTTAAAGAGAATATTCCTACTATTCCTCTGGGTAGATTCTGTGGCCAACAGTCTAACAGATTAACAATACAAACAGCCAAATCAAATGCATTGCTACCATTGCTACTTAATTACAACTCATTTACTCCCCATTTCTCATCTTGCATTCATTGCAGCACAGAAACCAGGCAGTCAGAAAAACAGAGATGCTTTAATACATTAGGGTCATGCACTACTTTCTCTTCCTTTTCCAATTTCAGTCTCTGTCCTTTAGAAATAACTTTGAAGCAGCAGCTTTGATGCAGATCAAAGTAAAGACTTTTGCACAAGCCTCAGAACTATTAGGTCCCCAGCATTCCTTCTCCATTTTTGCATATTTTTGCATATTTTTGCAAATTTTTGCGGATTTTTCCAGAGCTTCAATCAATGATTTTTTGCTGAAGGAAAAGGGACTCATGTTTACATGTCTATTGAGAACAAGTATGTTACACATAGTAATTTGCACAAACTATTTCACACTAGAGAGTTTCACTTAATTGTCCATATTCAAGCATCCACTATGGTTCCACAGATCTCTGCACACATTTCTCTCCTATTACCATTACAGATCTGTTTTGTGAAGTGAATTGTGAAGTTAGTGCAATCTTCTGGAAGGTTACATTCTCTTTAACATTACCATGTACTAATGAATTGGACTTAAAAGTCTGTAGGTTTCTATTGCTTTAATGGATTTAGTAGATTGCACAATGATCTTACACAGAATTTATAGCAGGAAAAAGTGGGGAAGCAAATATAAACCATGGCAAACCATGATAATGCATTACTATCCATGGAGACTATGATATCCACAACGCACGTGTTAAGGGAGAGGAAAAAATACAAGATCTCTTTGGAGATACTCAAGAGTGTAAGGACACTGAGCCAAGGAGGAGACTGAGACTGTATTCTGAAGATACCAATTATCAATTATCAACTGGTCACTCAGAAATAAAGATTTTTCTGTACAACAACAAGCAGCCTTGGCTTGATGTTATGCTGCCATTACATATCCCATGCTTACACAACTATTGATACTGAAGCAACTTTGGATAGTTACAGGCAAACATTTGGTTCTCTTACACTTACACAGCTTAATGCTTTCCACAGCAAGGGAAAGCATTCCTTAGCTTTCATTATACTCAAATTTTTTGAAGTCTTTTCTCACGGGCCGTGTTGTCTGAAACCACAGCTTCAGCAAATTCCTGCTTAACAGAAGATATTAAGTAAGGTGCCAAAACATGTATTTGCAGAAACTTCACCTGTTAGAATTGCATGATGAGAGCTTATGGAGCAATAGGGGAAGAACAAAATACTTCTCTTCAATAGAATATGGTGAAAATTCATGCATATCTGTGTTCCTCTTCACATTCCAGAAGTGCTGGGAATCTAGGCAGACATTTGTTGCTTCCTTTCACTGATTCTAACTCTGCAGCTGAGTGTTTTCTGCGACTCAGGTCACTGCTTGCAGAGTTTCAGCCTGGAAATTTCCATAGCTTCATGCAATAGTGGCCCATCAAAGTTACTTGGCTGTTCTGCCAGAGAAAGAAGATCCAAAGATGCTTCTTTAGTATAAAACTGCTCCATCTCAGGACCATCCTTAACAAGCCTAGGTCACAAAAAAGCCTCTTCTGGCGTCCTACCCATCAACATGAACCTCAGTTTAAGATGAGCCACACATGGTCTAGACTCAGAGCTCCTTAACTCATTGTTTGCTAGTTGTAACAAGTATGCTTCCTGTACAATTTGAGCCAATAAAAATGAAAAACCACCAAGTCTTTGTCATTATTTAAAAATGTCAAAATGACATGATGTCTCAACTTCTTGTGCCTCAATGTATTCATTTTCAGCAAAACATTCACTTTATTTAGAACAGCAGAACAGATTTCTTTATTCTAACCCATATTCCTTATTGCTGTTAGAAAAACACATTTTTTCCCTGACAAGTTTTATTCCAGGTAGTGTTAGGCTGTCTGCTGAAGCACACAACAGATATTGCCCACACAGTACCTCTTCAGCAAGAACATGCAGGCAATAGCTTATAATAATTTGCCTGACTACAAAAGGTGTGTCTGGATCAAAACCAAGTTCCTCTGAAATATGTGACAAGTAATAGCGAAATCCCAAGCTGGCACCTCCATTAGAAGGAAGGTTATGTTTTAAGGATATAAAAACACTGAAAGTTAAAAAATAGTATACAGAAAGCTAAAATCTGAGAGAAACAGTAGTGTGCTATTTTCTGTCCTTGATCCTATATGCAAATGAACTATCGCATACACAATTTTTTCTCAGTGTTTGTCACTAACAGTTTCTAATCTAATCACTAGTTTTAAAATACTTTTAAAAATACTTTCAGCAGTGTAATCTTTTCCATCCCATCCTGCCCCTATGATCAGCAATGGTATAGACAAATCATATGTACCCAGATGAAGAGCCAGGTCTGCTCCTTTGTAGCAGAGACTCTTTGTAGCATCAGAATGAACTGAAATTGTGACTTGAAATCTAGATTTAATAACTGTGGCTGTTCAGACCACTTTTAAAACTGGTATTTGTCACTGACCCATATCTATCTTCACCTGTATGCATCTTAACTACTTAAATTGTGAACCAATCCCCTGTAACACAGCAGGTAATAAATGCTATGAGAGATACTCAAAGCCATGTAAAAACACTTTCTCCCACAAGAGTTCAGGCAGTGTCTTGGCTAGCAGCATGAAGATGCTGCATGAAAAAGGCATAACTCAGCTCTTCTGAACTTCAGGGTATGATTTATGTCAATTCAGATCTCACATGAATTCTGCTTGTCATGTTTATCTAGTTCATTTAATCTGGTTTCACTGTCCTCCATTTCATACAGCTCTGGTTATAAAGCTATTTTTTTCCCTGCAATTCTCAGTAGCTAATCTGTATAAAGAATATATATTACTAAAGGGAAGCTTAGGGACATTAAGAAAGGCTGTCTCTGATTTCAAAGTTTCTTTTCTAGGTTCATTGATATAAGTTTCTTTTCAAGGTTCATTATGTACTGGGAAGTGTTTTATTTCCTAGCACAGTATTGACTTGTAAGACCATATTAAGGGCCCTTTGAAATGTGAAGATTATGGGGCTTTAGGGCCCAGGTTGACAGTTTTTTCTATGTTCTCTTCACAGTGATACAATTCTTAAAAAAATTTCACCTGTTTCTGCAAGATGGCTGGAGAAAACAAAGCCTTCTGGAAATGTGGATAGTAGGAATGCAAACAAATCCCCCACAGAAGCCTTCAGAGCACAAGACATGCCATGCTGGAACAGACTGACACTCATTCAGGAGTGGTAAGGACAGAGCAGTACTTTTATAAAACAACAAATACAATTTTTTGACAGGTTACATGCTATACCACTGCCTGAACTTCAGAAAAAGAGGCATATTCCCCAAGGTTTTCCTCAGCTCAACATTAGTGAGAACGTTTTGAAACTCAAGGATGGTCAGACCTATCCTTTAACCTAAATTAAAGAACAGAGGATTATTCACTGTTATCCATTTTTGTAACTTTTTACACACTCAAGTCTTTACAGTAAATGTAAATATATTTAATCTCTCTTTAAGCTACAGATACGTGAAATTCAAAGTTTCATTTGTTGTTTGCTATGTTTACTGGTTAATCTATGTTTCAGTAGGTATTATAATCCACTTCAAGATTCCCTTCATAGGTAGACACTCTTTTCAGCTGCAGTCTTTGGCATTAAGTACCCTGCAGGAGTTATATAGTGGACAGATTTTTCTCCTAATGAATACTAAAAGTGGAATAGTTGAGCCTAAAAGTGAGATTCACTGTCAAGATTTTAATGGCAAGACAGCTCCAGTGAGTCCACTAAGATTGAATATCACACTGATTTACATGTCTTGTTAAAAAGCTAGGCATTCTGTGCAAAATACAAAAGTTAAATTTTCTAGTCAGTTCTCAGTATTTTCTCTTTAATTTTACTGAAAATTTCTAGGTTTGAACAAAACTCAGAAAGTACAAAAGTTATTTCCAAAAGGTAATACCTCTTCCTGTCTCTTTCCTAGTCCACAAGGAAAATAATTGTATCCCTTATCTCTCAGTGTTAAAGTCTCCCAAACCCTGTTCATGCTTCTAAATACTGACATAAGCTAAGCTGGTTTTTGATAAATCTACAGTCAGGAGACCAGGGCAAGCACCAGGCTGCCCTTGATCCTCTTCTCTGACAAATACTGACACATAAAGCCAAAATAACGTGGTAAGAGAGATACAGATTTTAATCTTCCTGCTTTTGCTGCTATTATAGTGACACCTGCTGTCCCATTCTGCCCTTTTAAGTTAGAAAAGCCTAAGAAAAAAGTAGTTGCAGCTTCAGAATAAGAACTTTACAATCATTCTAGTTAATTGTAAAAATATTTCCCCAAAATGCATTATGCAGTCTGGCTCACGTACACGGTCACATTTTCTGGTATGGTAGATTGACCCTGGCTGGATGCCAGGCGCCAACCAAAGTTAGAGGGAAGAGAAGGGAAGAAGCAACAGGGTAACTCACAGGAAGCAAAATATCCTTGCTGGTAGGATCCTGACCATTTTTCTGGAAAACTGATGCTCTACAGGAAAAAAAAAAAAAAAAAAAAAAAAAAAAAAAAAAAAAAAAAAAAAAAAAAATTAATCAGAAATTGGAAATTCGCCCAGAGCAGAAGCAGCAGTCTGGCTGTGGCTATCATTCTAACACACCTGGCCTTGCAGTCAAGTGGTCTTGGCAGCATTTAACTACAGGAACACCCAAAACTCTGCGGGAGCCGTCACCTCCATCCCGCACACGGGTGTACGGCTCCGCACGGGCGGGTCCTGCTGACAGCCGGTAGCTCTACACAAAACCACACCAAAACCACTGCTCGGAGGGCAGTGTCAGACACCTGCCCAGCGCCCAGCTCGCCCCTCGCTGCCTCCTGCCCGGGCCCGGCCCGGCCCAGGGCCCAGCCACAGCCCCGAGTGCCCCGCACACGCCTCTGATGCCTTAAGTTTTAGCTTTCATATTTTTCAGATTCTGTACTGCCTTAGTGTGTGACTCTGAACTTCATAATAAGTGCTAGTTAAATCCTCTTCTCAGTTTAGTTATTTAAAACAATTCTTTTCCAGCCTGAGAACCAAGGACACTGCTGCAGCTTCAGGCCCAAAAAGCATAAACAACAGTGAATTGAGGAGAGCAAACCGGGAGGATGGGACTTCATAACCTGAAGCTGTAATTGGACAATTAACCCCAATATGTAAATGGACCCAAACTTACAAAAGTGGGAAAACTCATGACCGGTTGTCCATCTTGGGCAGAGCCCTGGCCAGGCTCTTATGCTGCCCAAGCTGTATCTTTTTAAGGCCTTTTAATGAATCTTTACTTTGTTCCTTTGACTCTGTCTATCCACTGTTCTAGGTCAGCCTCTCAAGACATCACCTCCAGCCTCTGCCAGAAACCTCATGGCCTCGGGAGTGGAGAGCTCCTGTAGCCTGGCGAAGGCATGTCCCGCCGGGACACCCAGCGTGGCTTGAGCAGGGGTAGAGCCATTGGCACTTGTTGCTACCCCTGGGTCCCAACACAGGGATCCAACACAGGCTCTTGCCCCAACACAACACATCACACTTGCTCACCAGCACACCACCACCAGCAGATCGTGGGGATCTACCAGGATGAAGCATAGACGGAAGTTTTTGCAAATGCGGTCAGGAATCCTTGCCCACTCAGCTGCAGACAGAAGTGTGGACATACAGACTCAAGGTAACTGTCAGCTTATTCTGTAATGTGAGATTTTCAGTAAGTTAATGACAGTAGGCTGAAAAATGCATGATTTTTCTGGATTTCCTCCAGTGGGATTCAGGGAGATATTTGATTCATACAAAGCCCAACATATATTCTCATACCTTGAATGAAGTGAGTTCACCATTCTCAGCACAATACAGAGCAGAATGAATGGCAAGGGCTAATAAGATAAATAATGTCCTGGGCCAAAGAATCCAACACTTTTGGAAGGAGTAAGTCTTAAAATTTGGCTATTTGAGATATTTCTGAAGACTCACTAACTCAAAAGCAAAAGAAAGTTTGTGCTATACTATTCTGGAAAAATTAATAAATGAAATTCTAGTTCAGTACCTCTTCCGAACACAGAATAAAGACTAGTAAGCCTTTATCTGAAGTGAAATTTTAGTGCAATAAAAAATTAATCACTGAAAAAAACCCCACAGTAAGTATGAAAGTAATATTTATTCTTGTATTTCAGGTTAAAATTTTAACAATCGCCTCTAATTGAATCTAAATAATAACTGGCATGTTACAAAACATGTTATGGCACAAAACCTCATATCAAATTAGAGAATAATGACATTTACCCTCATGGACATATCCCACCAAGATATTTGTTACCAAGTCCATTATTTGCACTAATGTATTATATGTTATCTCTATAGAGAGCTGGCAACACAGAGATCATGGACTTAACAGAACCGATGTATAAATTGTCATTTGCAGAGGCAAACATAAATATGTTTGCAGTTTTGTGTCAATGAAGAAGGCTAGACTGGGCAAATACATAGGCAGTTAAATTAAAAGTCTTTGAGAACAAGGACCCATGTGAAAATGAGCTATTTATATCATTTATAAATCTCACCTTTGCTGACCAATTTTAAAGGGAAAGGGGAAAACCCCATGAGCTTCCAAACTATTTCTCTTATAGTAGAACCAGCAAATCAATCTTTTTTTATGCAAACATCAAAACCATATTAGCAAGATAAGTGGAAATGAAGACTGTTCACAATCCAGTGTCATCCTTGTAGGTACTGCTGCAAACTCTGAGTCTGCTGTTAGCAATAAGCTAGAATTTTATACTAGTTCTGGGGTTTTTTTGTTATTTGTCCTATTTTTTTCCTAAGTTTTTAAATAAATACTTGACTTCAAAAGACCTTCAGAACTGTTACATGAAGTTTTTCCTTCAGCAATGTTCAAGCCCATCTGGATTTGGGAGAGGAGGTGAACCAAGCAAAGCTGAAAATGCTTGCTGTCTCACTTTGTATCACTATAGAGGCAGAAGATTCAACCACTATATGTGACCATTATGTTACCACTCAGCAACTTTTTCTTCTGTGCTTATGGAACCCCTTCTCTAAATCCACACCCTCAACCTGGCAATGTGGGGCTTGCCTTGGACAACATTCAGTCTGAAAGCTCTGTTAAGCACAAATCAGTACTTCTTTCTTAAGAAGTGAAAGGAATAAACATCCTACAAATCAGGGGAAATGTTTGGTGTAATACATGCCAGAGGCAATAGGTTCCCACATCTTTATTCACCCTCTTGCAATACCACAGGTTTTTCACTTGCAGTCCCATAGGCAATAGCAGCTTCGTCACCTGCAGCAATTTTGAAGGCATCAGTTAAAGGAAAAGGTTCTGTCAAGATATCTCAGGTATGGAACAATTATTCAGAAGAGATTAAGGAAATTCAAAGTCTGATGGTAAAACACCTCTCTTTAAAAAAGCATTACCAGTGATACAAACACGAATTTTCATTCTCAAATCTTTACCAATTTTCTCATGCCAGCACCCAAACTATGTAAACATAAAATTAGAATTTCACCTGCTGTTGGAATGCCAGAAGCTCCAGAGTTCAGAGCAGACCTCTGTAAACCAAATAATCACAGCCCAGTATATCAACGTATTCCTGTCATTGTTTTCCATTATTTTTAACGCAATATTTTTAGCCTTTCTGGTGTAAAATTATTACTTGTGGCCATTATTCATCCCCCAGAAACAAAGAACCCACCTGTCATTTAAAACTGGAGTAAGAGGAGTACTTAGGCATCTTCAGCCTGCTGAAATCAATGCTAGTTCAGTTCCTATACGCTCTTGCGAGTCTGACCTTCATCTCAATTTTCCTTTCATCCAAAGCTGACTGTGAAATTTGGTTCAGAGGAATAAAGAAGTAAAAGACATTTCTGATCTGGATGACAGTGGAAGAACTTGATCTCTATAGAAAATCAGAAGTCTTGGGCATTCCAGGGGAGTTTGAAAACCAGGGCAGACCTGGTAGGTACTAACACTTGTTAGCTTGTCTGCCATACAAGAGCATGCTTGATATGGAAATTTTATGAAAATTAGTGCCAGATATGGATATCCTTATGCTAAGCAACCTACTCACCCGACTCCTTTCTTGGTGTCACCTCCAGGAGAGCCAAATCTTTATAAATGAAAACAACTTAATATAGAAAAAAGTTCTATCGGCAAGAAGTATCCATTTTTCTGCATATTCTTCAAGAGGAAGACAAGAAATAGGAATCACCTCATAGGCCAGCTCATTGGAATTGAAATATATGCCAGACACTTGACTTCCTACCTTCAAGAATTATTAGGCTGGGATACTTCTTCTGTATCACAGAAAAAGCCCTAAATAATTAGCATGCTAAACATCTGACTCTGACTGGGATGCATTAATTGTACTGAGGGCAACAACAAGGTTCTACCAGGCAACAACAAAGTACAAATCAGAGGTGAGTACAGTAAAAGTGTCAGAGTATACAATCAGGGCTTCAGTGCTCCCTTCACACTGCAGGCAGAAAACCTACACTAGTAAAAGAACTCTTTGCTCTTCAGCTTCTCTATGTTGCTGTATGACATGCAGCCAGTGCAACTCAACACAGTCCTACCATCTCACAGAATTAACATGCAGAATAAGGAAAGCTGTATAACAAGAGACAACTGCTAAGAAAGCAAGAAAACAGACTTTGTGAAAGGCTTAACAACAGAACTTGAGACAGGACGAGCTCACAATCTGGAGGCTCAGAATCTGTCAGGATTAGTGCCCGAGCTGCAGCAGCATGATACCTGCAACATCAGTTCTGCCAAGAACCTTGCTTGAGCCATGGGAAGGTACAGCTCACTACCTCTTCTTTCCTTTGATAAATTAAATGTTAAGAAAACAAGATCATTTATATATTGGAGTGATCTAAGAACAGGAAGAACACAGGTAAAGAATAAAATCACTCACAGATTTTCTACTGCCAAAGTTGTAGTCATAAGTTAGTGTAATTCATCAAAAGTAATATTAAAGCAATGGAAAGGAAAGATGATGGCAAGTCTACCACCTTCTCTGTATTTCCACATGAAATGTAGTTTTACATTCATAGTTCTGTGCACAATTCCAGAAGGAAAGAAAAAACTGAACAGGTTAAGACTACCTAAGCTGACAAAAGAATTCCTTGATTCTTTGAAGTAAGGGAGAAAATCTTTTATGTCTGTAGCAAAAAGTAGCCTATTCAGAGGTGTTGTTTCTAAATTAGGCTCTGATATTTAATCAAATTATTAATCTATTTTGATATTTTATGAATCCTCTTATATAAGGTCACCCATAGTTTGAATGAGCCACCCAAGATCTAGGAAGGAGAACCAGCCTGCCATGTCTCAGCTTTTGTAGTTTCCAGCAGTGGCTGTGGCTGGAAGGGTGATGCACAGCACTGCTAGTCGTTTTCTCTCTTTTCTCCAGGTCAGAAATGGAATGTTTTCAGGGTTTGTATATTTTTGGGGTTGTGGTTTTTTGGGGGCTTTTGGAGGATTTTGTGTGTGTTTGTGTGATGGGTTTTGTTGGTTGGTTGGGTTTGGGACTTGTTTGGTTTTTTGGTTTGGTTGTTTGTGGTTTTAATTTTTTTGGTTTTAAAGAAAATCTGAAAGTGTTAGTGAAAACCAAAATTCCTGAAATGTTCTTTTCAATTGTTTCACTCTTACATAAACATTCCTCTCAGTATCTTATGCAGAAATATGCATTTCCATTTTTTGTAAAGAAAAAAAAAAGTGAACAGTAAAGTTTTTTAAGAAGTTATAATGAATTCCTTAGGACTTCAGAGTATTTCACAAGCTGAAACTTGTAAATGACTGCCAAGTTCTTATTTTCTTGATCTCACAGACAGTTCTCTTTGTGCATCTCCAGTCTTGATGGCCATTAGTGTTTTCCCTTCCCGACATTTTTACATAGAAACTCTGTATTACTTCTGGATCCCTCCTGCACAGCCAGGGTGTCTGATATAATAGCCTTAATCTTGAGATGTGCTGATTAGAAAGTGTAGGGTAGTTAACCAGAAAGAGCCTTTGATCTTTTGCTCTATCAGTGCCTACCAAAGAGCTTTACTTTGCCAGTAGGTTATCAAGTGACTTACCAAGAACTGTTTCAGTGTTGCATCAAAAAAAAAAGAAATGGAAAAAGGTAACCACTATTTCTATGGCAGATACTTTTACAGTAGGGTTTCTGTCCCTTGGGATTTGAAAAATATTTAAAACCCTTTTTTAGCTAGGAAAATTTAACTTTCATAATACAATAAGGAGTGGAAAAACAATTAAAAGCTACTGTAAGAAGGGAAGTGGACAAGATCGCAAAAAAAGTCAGATAGATGTTCAACACTGAAATATCAACACAATATAGATATTGATATTTTCAGTCAATCAAAACACTGAGATTTTGCAGGCATTAAAAAGATATGTCTGGAAGTATAGACAGAGATGTCAAATCACTGAGCTATAGTGGAGGCTGAGAATAGAGATCAGAAAGCACAATGGCTGAGCAGAAACTGCATCTCCTGACCTCATGTTCTCACAACAGTTATGCAGTGCATGTCAGTACCTAGAGATGTAATTATTGCTGGGAAGACACTTTATTTTTTCTGGGAATCTGAATCACACATTATTCAGTCAGCAATATTTCAAAGACTAGCCTGAGAAAAAATCACTACTGAGAAGTAGTGATCCTCCTACAGCATTGATGAAGTTAGTATGGCTTTTGGAAAAAGAGAAAGAAAATTGATGTTTTCTGCAAGCCATCTGAGCTTTTAGCATGATAATTACTAGGAAATATTTTCTGCAAACAGCTATGTATTCAAATTAGTAAAGTTCTAATCAAGAAAATTACCATGTTTTGATTTTGATAGAAAGAAGTAAATACTCCAAGGGGTTCATCATTGGTGATGAGACCTTCCCTCCAAAGCACTGCCTCAATTTTATCCAGCCTGTTAAAGAAAGTGTTTTCTCTGTGCTCCTAAAATGTCTATGTGACATTATGAATGACTTCACTGCAGCTTATTTCCTAAATATCAGGAAACTCTAGCACAAGGTGCCCTAAAACATAGAGCACCAGGTGTTTTTTATGGGACAAATGTCCATTACATCCCAATAGGATGTTTTTTCAGGCACACAAACACCTTAGTTGTGGTCTCATCTTTTCTGCATACTTAACATGAGCTTCTTTTTTCCCTCAGAAGTTAAATTCCCTCAGAGATTTATACCTCAGAACAATGGGAAAATAAAGTACATCTACAAAAAACACTAAAATGCTGCATCCTTATCAGTTTCAGGGCAAGATGCTTGTTTTCCTTCTACCCACCCACTTTTCCTCATCTTTTGTCATTCCTCAAGATAAACACCTTGGTTTATGGCCTTGGAAAGTATTTGCCTCCGAACAAAACCAGTAGGTAACCAGAAACATGGAACAGTACGGAGGTTTAAACCACAAAGATGTTGACCCACTATCATGGAAAGTAAGATTGCCCAGAAGAGGCTTGAATTTCTTAAGATGTGATTGGGATAAGGAATGAGAGGTGGTCATGCCATGGTAGGAGGGCATCTTGAAATCTGTCATTAAATTACTTTGATTAGGAGTCAGAAAATGTATTAGCATCAAATACATTAGCAGAATTTCATCCCTCAGAGATCTATAACAGAAGAAAGTTCTTCTTCATGAAGAACAACATACTATCTAACATAAAAATGTTTATCCATGCCCTGATTTTTCTATCTGTAAGGTTCTCACAGGAAAAGAGCAACTATTCTGTGAACATGGTAAAAAAAAGTTCAATGATGTTTCTTGTGCTTTGCAAATTCCTGCTTTACGGAATACCAGCTAATGACGCATATCCCTAAAGTGTTATCTTTCTTTGCCTCCGTTTGTAAAGGTTGTGCATAGATTTCACTTTCTAGTTTCTTACTGGGTTTTTTTTTGGTTTTTTTTTAATTTTTTTTTTTTTTATTATTTTTATACTTCTGTGGAATAAAGCTACTAGGACACAATGGAAAGTCCCTTTTAATCTGTAAAACATGATGAATATTATGACTATACCAGGAGAAGGATACAAGGTCAAAATGGCACAAGACAGGTTTTTTTCTTTCACTCACAACACTCTCAAATTAGTGACACTAGAGAAAATAGTCTCGGTTCACAGTTAAACATTATTTAAATAATTAATGGTATCCTGTGTTCAGGGGTTCCTACTCATTTGGTTGTGTCTCTTGATATTGATCACATCTGGGTTTTCAGATGCACCTGTAGGTATAGTCCTTAGAGTTTCCAATTACCAGTTTTTGAAAAGTAACATCCCAAATATTGAGGGAGATACCTGGAATGGCTAAGTAAATGCACAGGCTATCTGAGAAGTGCTGAGGACTACCAGTCCAGGAGTACTCACAGATGCTCAGGATCTCAGAGACCTGACACTTTGCTTACCTCACTTCCCTTCTCTTGATCAGAGTGCTGAGCCCTCCTTGTCTATGCTTTAGTTTCTCAGAAAAAAAACCCCACAAAACAGCAACAACAACAACCAAGTAATTGCATATAGGCTGTGAAAATTGGAAGAAATGTCAGATTTACTTCATTGTTCTCTTTGAATCAAATATTTAACTAAAAATCAGTGTTGTCGTACACTATAATCACAGAGATCTCCGCAGAAGGAATTCCTCTTAATCCTAGAACCAAAGCCTAACCCTATCAATGGCTCTGTAACAAGCCTTCTGCCACTAGAAGGCAGCAAAGCTCCAATATTAACATACATTCATTTCCGTGACACACAACAGGCAGAAAATTCTGTTAATAAAATGAAATATTCTTTTCCCTGTGTGCTTACTCAGTGGTTGCTGATTTCTCTCATATTATTTACTCTCAGTTCAAATGCATAAATGAAGAGTATTCATTTGTAATTATTGCAAATAATTTGTTTAAACCTCTGTAGCAGCGCCTGTCAGTGGCAAAGAGACTCGGACAGCTTAAAGAAACCCTAAGTAATTTCACAGATTAACTGATGTAAATATAAAATGGGAATCAGAAAGTAGGTTATCATTGAGTTCCTCTCAGGTAGTATCTATGTCTACATCCATAAATACCCAATGACTTTATCTCTCCACTTTGTGTGCATCTTCTCACTCTAGTCTCCAAAATTAATCTTATGGTGTAGGTATTATACTAGTAAACTTTTCAAATGAATAATCCTACTTTGCACAGAATGCCTGGCATATCTGAGCTCTGTGTTAGTCAGATAACCCTTGTGCCTTTTGGTATTAGTAAAACCCACTGCCAATGATATTCCCAGCTCAGATTTCCTTAGCTATCTACAAACTTCTGCACAGAATACAAAAGCTTTCAGCAAAACCCAAAGCAGGCCACCTGCTTATACTATGTATTGCAATAAACAAACCTAAAGTCTAGGAACAGTGTGAGACATTATAAAAGCCAAGGAGCACTGTCCTGTGTGAGTAAATCCTGGAAAGCCTTCCCCCTAGGGTATTGGTAAATGATGAGAGATAAATGATGGAGGGATGTGGCATTCACAAAACAGCAATCCTAGGGCACCTAAGACAAAAACATTGCAGCCACAGAGGGCTCCAAGAAACACTGTTTTTATTTTTGTGAAATATTTCTAACAGAAAAATCTAAACATTAACAAATGTTCATAGGAAATGCAACACTCTGTGTCTGGCAGTGCAGCATATGTCCTTTCCAAAATGCTACGCTTTCATTGAATAACAAGTTTCACAGAGCTTGGCACTCCTAGGAGTTTGTGGGGAACTTCGTGAGAGAATGCAGAAAGTGCAGTCCCTTCCTTAGTCCTGTGCCCAGGATCCCCAGCCACTGCCATCAGCCCCAGCTCCAGCCTGAGGATCAGGGTTGTTCTGGGTCATCCTGCTGCCCAAGAAGGAAATATGGGGAGGAAGGCAGGGCTTTGGCCAGGCACAGCACTGTGAGTGAGAAATAAGGGAAGACACACACACAGACCCACACATTGAAAATTTAAGGAACAAGTAAAAATCAATAAAATATGTTTGATCAGCAACTGGTACAGAATAGAGCCAAGAAAATTATTCAGAATGCTCAGTTTGGTCTATATTTTTAATCATCTCACAGTTTGTGAAAATGTTCAGAAAATCATTTGCATCATACTTTTCATGACTAAATCACTACAAAAATTTTAAAATTCACATGAAGTTCAATTGTGCATGATCATTCAACATGTAACTTGCAAATGAACCTAGAGATGAGCAAACAAAGATAAAAAAGATCCTGTCTCAAGACTTCTCCTTTCACCCTAAACACAAAGCATGCCTGAGTCACCAGTCAGTTATGTGGACATATTTGTTCTCATTAATTCTAAAGGGTAAATAACAGTGCAAACTCCTTCTCTGAAGATTTTGAACAGGATTTAGGTAAAACATTTTTTCTGTATATTTTATTTCTACCAGACTTAATATTCCTCTCAATTCGGCTCACAAATCATTGTCTGCAGTAATACTAAGATAATGCAGAAGCAGTGGGGATCTCAAGGTGGTGTGAGAGGAGTGCTAGTGAGGAACTCTACCACCATAGGCTGACAACATCCAATAGCTGGAAAAGGAAATGGGAAGCAGACAAATGCACCAAAGAAGGGTGCTCTAAGTACCAAACCCCTTCATACAGCAGCAGTGTTAGCCAGCCAGGGCTGCCAGAAGGGATTCAGGGGTAAAAACACAGGCAGGCCAGTGCAGCCATGCTGCACCCACCAGCACAAAGCTCAGCTGTAGTGCCATCCTACATGAGCTGGAAAGCAGCTGGTGGAGCTTAAAGGCATAAGGAACAGGCAATACTTTTTGCTGCTGCATGCACATTAAACATTGATCCTCTCTTTTACAGCCAGCAGATTGCCTTCAGGCATTGCCATCACCAGTTTTTGCTCTGTGCTCTGTAAACAACTTAGAGGAGGTTTTGAAAAGGAAACTGGAGTCCTGGATTATACTCTAGCTTTGCTAAAAAGGCCACATTATCTACAAATTATTCCCAAAATTACTCTACTCAGTAAGTAGAGTAACAAATCTCAAAAGACACTACTGGTGTGCATGGAGAGGAAGGGGAAATTGATTTTATAATTTTTTAATTTACTCGTAGCTGCCCTTATGTGTGTGGATTTACATAATCTGTCAAAATATCAGCAATACTAATCATAGTACGCTGTCCATTATCCTTGGAAATATCTTCTTCTGAATTTTCATCTACATTTGCTTATCTTTTTCTAGTGTGGTATTCTTTCTCAGTTACATATTGCAGCTGAACGACACATGACAAAAGAAGGTGTAAGAGAAGATGGCATCTCAGATGGAAAAGCCAAGCCCATTAAAAGCATTTTTCTGACATAGCTGCATGATGCTGACCAGTGTGGATTTAGCTGAACAGAAAATATGCCTCTCCTGAAGGAATTTCAATACTCACTTCAAATTATCTGAGCAACGAGAGGTGTGTAACAAAAGGAGAATGATTGGAATATATAGAAATTTTGTTACCAAAATTTAAAGTTCATCAAGAGAAATATGTGCATGTGTGAAATGCTTACAGTTCCTTATAAAATATTTGACATCACTAATTTGCAGAATTATAAAACTATGCAGAAGACAAAAGGTTAACTTTCTTTTCACATTAGGAAAACTGTTGCTACATATTATAGGAGTAAGAATCAAGGTAAAATCACTTTCCTGTTGGAAGTTATACCAAATTTGTCATGGTGAAGCTCCTATGATGGCTCTTTTTTACTGATTCTTTAGCACAGTTCAAATGTTCATAATGAACCGAATATCTGCAAATTCAATCAATTCTGTTAAGTCTGTAGCTTAGGCATATACAAAGCCGTGTGTTTTGCAAAATAAAAGTCCAAAACAGAGGAAATGGTGAAGAATTATCTGTAGGCAAGGCAAGTGCAGCTGGCAGACATGGGGGAGGAGCTCTGAATTATTCCTGTTTGTTTTGAGGATGGTTTCCTTGGCTACTTAAAACAATGTAACAACTTTTCTGGGCATATGCAAGCAGCAAAGTGCCACTCCTGCGAAGAATAAATGTCTTCCACTAGTTTGAAAAAAAAAACCAAACCAATGTTCTTGACTCTGAACAGTGGAAACTCTGCTGTTTTTTAGAAAGACCAAATTTTAATTAAAGTTAAACCAGAGCATACAGTGAGGTAACTCACAGTAGCCCCAAAGGCATCTAAGGTGGTTGATGTTCACATGAGTTTCTCAAAAGCACCTAGCATTGTTTGCAAACAAATACTTCCACCAAATATGTGATGCTCTTCCTTTAAGCACTCTGCATTCCCTCTTCCCCCAGTACAGTTCCCAGCAGTTATTTGGTGATCAAAATGAAGCTTGCAAAGGTTCACTGTTCAACTCCTTGGCTGCTGCCTTTTCCAGACCATTCTGATCCTTATTTCTATTCAGTACAGGTGGCACAACATTTCCACAGATGTGAGAGAGGGAGGAGCGGAGTGCCACACTCATGTGCCTTCCATGCTTGAACCAGAGAGCTGGCTGCAGCACAACAGCTCCAGCTTTTATCTTTCTACAAGAGCTTCATCGCAGATCAGAACAAATAAACTTATTTTTCCCCATATGACAGGAAGATGGAAATGGTATTGCCAGCCTTTCCAGTGGTGCAGCCCTAGGTCCTGACTCCCCTCACCTATCACATGGACATTTAAGGCCCCAGTTATTTGACAACTTCTGAGCAATACTATTAAGTTCATTATCCCAGCACTCTCCATTGCCTCTAAATCAGACATATACCTGTTTACCTGCCCAGAAGTAAAGTCAATTTGTGCAAAATGAGGGCATGGGAATTGTTTTATCAATTTCACTTTGAAACATACGATATATACTCTATGTCCACATAGAAGAAAAGAAGTCCAACTTGCAGCCCAGACTTGGGATTTTCAAATTACTTAGCTATTACCATTGAGAAGTAAATTTATCTGAGTCTATGCAGATGTCAGGTTTATCTCACCATGGCCTTTTATAAAACCAGTTATTTATAAGGAAAACATGTATCCAGGATTAAGGCTTTTACAAACTGTGTAAAGAACAATATCAACTTTCTGACATGATACCTTAATATTCAGACACCAGCACTTAGGTAGCAAAAATATCTCTGTGGAAACAAATTTAAAGCATAAACTTGTCAACCATCTTGCAGCCTGAAGCATGCGCTCATTTTGCATCTTCATATTCGCTGGTTCTGTAGTTTGATCAGTGAGAGGAGAGAAACACCTACTGGAAGAAAACAGAAGTCAAGCTAAAGTCTGCTTCACTCAAGCACATGAATATTTCACTTTTTCACAATGCACCTGGTAGTTCAGCATTGGAACAAGTGGTTCATAAGCCAGGCCTGAACTAGCAAACATAGTGGAGCCCACTTCTCTCAGATGCCTCCTCTCTGCATTCCCCCCAAGACAGCCTGATGTGCAGGCCTCTCTGGGTATTATTGTTGCGAGTCAGTCAGGCAGTCACTGCGTGTCATTCAGTGCACCAGCTGTCGCTGCACAATAGCATTCGTTCCACTGAACAATAAATTAAATCTCCCCCAAGTGCTAGCCATACCCTGCTCTGAGCCATACTATCACTTGACACGTGTTACTCCACACAGTACATGCAGGAATCTGGGGTTGGTAGTGCAAACATGGGGATTCTTACTTGAAATTCCTCATGAAATGAAAGTTTCAATTTTTTTCTCCCCTTTCAGTAACAAATCTATATGAGCTTTTAGGAAAGAATGAGTTTGCAGGCAGGTGGTTGACAGAGAAATGCAGAGCAAAGGCAGGTCTGTCAATAGTTCTTGCTGAAATTGCTCTGCAGAAGGTAGTGATTGGCAGGTCTGCACTGTTTGTACTTCCTGGGGCCCCACTAGGAAAACAGGCATATTTTGTGAGGTAGGAAAAAGATGCATATATATGCCTTGTCCTTTGTTTTGCAGGAAAAACTACTTTGTAGCATCATGGACTGTGACATTTCTCACTCAAAAACCCCACCGCATTTGAGAATCTTTACCATGTTTGAGATTAAGTATGAAAGTAACACCTGGAATGGCCAAACATCACTTCTAATTTATTCTAGATGCTCAATGTCCTCATCACCACTCCTTCCTTCATGCCAGACTGTTCCTTACTGCTTCTCCTTGGCTCCACTCCACTCACAGCTCCACTATATTTTCTTAATCCAAAGCAGGCGCTCAGCTCTTCAGCCTTAGGCACTGCTTTGGTCTCTTGAACTATGACCAGCTGGGCCAGGATTGGTATCTTCATGCCTAGCTGCATCACAATCTTTTTTATTCCTATTTGAGTGGCATGAAGGTACTCATGACTAGAAATTTGTTATGATCTGTATCATCCAAAATTAGGAAAGAGAAGGCAACTACTGGGTTTTAATGGTCATTTCAGGATATATTAAAAAAAAAAGGGTTAGGAACTTTAAAGTTGAAAAAATAAAAGAGCTACACTTTCCAACCTTTTGGGTTTTGATTTGGCTTGGTTTTGTTGGGTTTTTTTAATCTCAAAACAATTGGATTTGAAACAACTGGGTTTGAAGTTGCCAACATTCCTGTGGGATAGAAGTACCATTTCTGATCAGCTCTGCAGGCCAGCAACCTGCAGAAACAACTACACAGGCTGTAACTAGCTTTGGAAGAAATGTACTATGTTCAGTGTCCTACAAACTGTTTTGCTTTTGGAGGCATTGCTCTACTTTCTGTGTCTATTAGCCTTGAATTCATGCCCTCCAAGAGCAACAATACTGTTCTTTGTTCCCCACCTTATGCTGCTTACTGGCTACTGTCCCAAAGAATAACCAGAATGCTGAAATAATTAAGGTCTTTCCTAAGTACTTGCTAAATTACCACAGACCACTATGCAAGTGATCACTGGAAATTCAAGCTTTCCATGCATGCTTGAGTACCTGATCCAAGACAAAACATGTTCAAGTGGGGCATGATGTGGCCTTGCCAAAACCCAACTACATGAGTCTGTGGGGGGAAAAAAAACCAAACCAAAACAAAATAAAAAATAGACTAATCTGGGAGCATTCATCTCTCCATTTCCTTTTATCCAAAATAAGTAATAGCTCAGTTTAAGTTTTGGAGATTGGTTATTGCAGTTTGTAAAAACCATTTGGAAGATCAAGAATGATAAACAATTAATCCTATTAGACAGATATCTTATCTAATCATGTGCAGGCATTTTTTTTAGCTCTGATATATATTTAATAAAATATTTAACAGGGAGCAATCAGTAACGAGAGATGAAAACATGCAATAAATTAACCTGTTATTTTGAGCAGGATTGAATTGTAAGAGGGGGAAAGCAATTTTTCAAAGACCCCATATTCTATATTTAAATTAACTTGTTACCTGTAGAACAGATCAATTTATTTTACTGCAATGAAAAGCTAGCTTCTAGGTGGAAATGCTTCTAGGCTTTGAATTTGTAAATCAGTTAGATCTTTTCAGCTTGTATTATCCAGTCCTTTTGAATCACTTCATTCCAACATCTTGCACATCTTGTTCAGTTGATTATCACCAGAAGAATAAACCACTATGTCCTGGTCAGTTCAGGGGGGTAGATTTTAGGATTTTCCCCCCTTGCTTTTGAAAATAGCAAAGCCCTATCGCTTGATAGGGCATTTGAAAATATGCCCTATCAACAGATTTCTGGACATACTGTTATATTTTATATGCACTCCTGAAGATAAATCTGGAGGCTGGTTTGAAATTTGTATTACTTGTCTTATATGCACCTAAGTTAACCTTTATGATTGCTTTTGATGAGTCCTCTAATGGATACAGCAACATTTCCAGGCCCACAGCTGTGGAGATTACTGGAGAAGGAACATTTTGGCCTAGGCAAAAACAGCAGTTCGGGCAATGCTGTGACATCCAGGTAAAAGTCCCAGGGCTTGTGGCACAACACAGGCAGAGATGCTGGAGATGGCAGCTGCTGCTGGTGGAGAGAAGAAAGGGGATGCTTTCCCAATAGGTGTCATGGGCCAAAGGTGTCATGGGCCAAAGACAACTTCAGCAGCCAGGATGACCCATCTCATTTCATTCCCTGCAGCCATGTGCTCTGTGTCAGCCTAGGTCACATGCTGCTTGTACTCTCTTAGCACCAAACACTTGGAGGAGTTTTTACAGGACAGTAAGGACAATAAATAGGAGGAAATAGAGGATGTTTAAAACCCACCTTCACCTGTGTCTTGGCATCACCAATACATCCAGCTGCCACACCAGACTGACCCAAACCAGCTGGACCAAACCCTCCAAATGTGCTGCTACTGCACACACAGACCTTCCTCTGGTCCTCTGGAAAGACAAATCCTGCTGCAGCAATGGAGGTTTCTGGGGCATGAGAGGTGGAGGGCAGACAGAGGCCAACCTGGGAACCTACTATCCTCCCAGATCTCCTTTTCTATTCCTATAATCCAGCAGACGCCTCTTTGCAGCTCCAAGCTGAGCTCTGTTCCCAAGGCTCAGGGCCTCTTTGCAGCCATTGGACCCATGAGAATCCCATGCCATGCACAGTGTAACTGGACAGGCTGGTAACCCTTCCAGCCTGTCACTGGGACTTGTGGACAGGACTATAGCCATGGTTGCTTCCCTGATGAGCAACCCCTGCTTCTTGAGATAGATTTGTAAATGGCCTTAGGGAAGGGCTTAAGAACACTGTTCTAAAGAAATTATGAAAGTATCATGAACACCCACAGTATAATCTATGTATGACGGTGATCAAAGTGATTTTTTTTAATATCCACATTAAGAAAGTAGATTGTCCAAAAGCTTATTTCCAGAATACCCCTTGGAAGAAGCAAGGAGAGGAAGGCGTATACTAGAGGCAGGGACATAAAACGGCATCAGGGTAGTGCTAAGGTTGTTTTATTGGGGGATCCATCAGTAGCTGGAAAAAGCAGTGAAAAGTGTCAGAACTTACAGATATAGAAGTTATTTTGTGTAATGAGGACTACAGGTAATTAGCCAGAACTTCAGAAGGTTGGTTCAAAGCTAAATATAGAGACAGCATAATGACAGATGACATTTAGCACTGATGAATGGTGTACATTGGAGGAAATGTTTTGCTCAGGATACTGACTCCTAAACTAACGGTAATGATTCAGGAAAAAATATCTTCCCTTTGTGTGGACAGTGCAACATAGAAATTGTTAAATAGACGGTAAAAAAATAAAAAAAAAAGAAGAAGAAGAAAGAAAGTGGATTACAGATTCTTTATATTTAATTAGTGCCCCAAAAGTTTGCCTGAACTAATTTTGTTCAGTTCACTAGACATACAACAAGAACAAAAGTGTCAAAGTTACAAAAAAAGGCTGAGGTGATCAGAATGATTTAGCTGGAAAAGAGAATAACTGGAGGTGATATCAAGGGCATATATTTGACAAATGTTCACATATTTTTTTTAAATTTCTGCATTTCCAGGTAGATGTGGAACTTAAGCTGTTTACTTGCTTTGGGAAAAAAAAAGGGTTTAGGGTTTTTTTTTTTTTGTTTTTTTTTCTAATGTTGTGGTCCTTCATTGGGATGGAGTTAAAACCTTCTGTAAAGCAAAAGAAACCAAGCTGAAAATATCCAATCCTTTCATGGGTAGGTATGGGGATGGAGAAGACCAATGTTCAGAAGGCCACTCTGTATATCTGAAAACATAGGCTCTGGGAAAGTACTGTTTTCCTTCAGTCTAACAACAGTTAGGAATGGAGAACTTTAATTAGCTTTTGTTTAGGCTGGTAATTTCTCTTGATAGACTTGTTTTGCTAAAATTTCTGTGTGCCTTTCCAAAAGTAGTAAAGGGTTTTGGCAGAGTGATGTTGAGTGTCATGATTTTTGCTTCAAAAAATTCCTGACCATACCTAATTAAAGACAGGAAAAATACCTCATAGAACCAGAAAGGAATATTGTTAGAGGAATATACTTTATTTTCATAGTAAATCATTAGCCAAGGAAATTCTGTAAATACTTTCAAGACCGAGAGGGAAGTGGAAAGAGGGTGTCCCTACTGACATGACATATACAGGGTCCAGCATGTCAGAAATTAATATAACATCTTTCTGCTTTCATGCAGGCAGGAGCTGCAGTCCTAGCACAGCCTTACTCAGCAGTTTGGCATCAGAAGTTTGTAGCATCTGCCCATGTCAAAAAGCAGATTTTACATTTATTTAGCATTAGCTTCTCCCCCTGCTCAGTTCTTCTTGCTTACTACTTCAGCAAGAGAGGTTGCACTGAGTTGCAGCAGAGCACCACAGGCAAAGCTACATAATTAATACACTAGAAAATTAATTAGCCTGATGCTCAGTGAGGAGATTTGTTCTTGGTAACATGATTCTGAATAATCATCTATCTCTTGCTTTCACTGAGTGAACAGTTTGCAAGCATCAGCAGCTATTGCAGGCAGTTACATCACTGATCTGTCATTCTTTCACGGCCGTACCATATGGACAATAATAACTTAAATGGAGGATAGCAGATGTTAAGGACGTAGTGCAAGGCTGGGAATGCACAGATAGGACCAGTGTGTTTGCTTTGAGATGTTTCATGTTAAAATGATTACTTAATAATTAAAAATATTTATATTTTTCAACATATATACATATATGGGGAAAATCTGCATTTATGTTTAGTTAGAGTGATGAAGAAATTAAGAAAGCAGATGGCACTACAGAATAATATTTTCTGTGATGTTAATTGATTTTTTGAGTCTGCATGCTTTTCTACAAAGTAGGGAGAGAAACAATGAAAATAATTTTTTTAATCAGTTAGATTAGCAAGAGAGTTTTTTGTGCAGTTACTCAAATAAGGACAAGAGATCCTGTTTAAACCCAAGGTACACAAAAGTTAGTATCTTTGTTTCCCCAGGCTCTGCAGAATGCATTCCCTCATTTGTATTTGTATATGGTATGGAAGAGACTACACCACTCCATGAATATACACCAAGAAAAACAAGAAAAGAAACTAAGAACATGTTTTGATCACTTTGTTTTTTCAGTACTAACATGCATGAGGAGGGATGCCTGAGCCACTCCTTCAGTCGTGAGCAATATCTCCAAAGAGCACTCTCTTCTCCTACTCCCCAGGCCCTAGGAAAAAGGGAAGTGCCACAAGAAAGACTGGGTCCACAGAACACCTCTTTCTCAGTGCAAAAACCCCTCCTCTTCCCTTGTCCCCTTACTTACTCTGAATTTGGAAAAATAAAGTAGTGGTGTCTGGGTGCTTCACAAAGGGACATGAAACATTTCAAAGCAGACAGGAAACACTGTGCTGCAATGAAGCCAGCCTTGTGGCAAGGGAACATCCTCTTATGGACAGAGCTTGAGAATGAAAACAATTTTACATGTAAGCACTTACACACACAAAAGCACATGTGCATACACACACACACACTTAACATCTTTCACAATTCTCAGAGATCACTTGAGCTTTGGGCTGGACCTGGACAATACCTCTGTTTTTGTGACTAATGGAAATTTAGGAGCATTCTCAGAATTTTGAGAATAATCCTGCCCCTGTGAACTTCGCCTCCTGGGCTGAAGTACTCTGTCTACACAATTACTTCACAGTGTCAGGGTTGTGAGGGTCATTCTAGTTACTTATAAAGTAAAAAGGAGTGAGAGTAATTGTCTTATTTTCCACCTGCAAGCCCATTTTTGTGATCATTTCTCTTCATATTGAGAGCAGTGAAAAAACACATTTTTGTGCTAAGTTGAACTTGATAATATTATAGTTCTAATATGGTAATCATATCAATATAATTTTACTCTCACATATAAATTAATTATTAGTATAGTAAATTTGCAACACAATTATAAATTGCATATGTTAGTCAAAATGAAAAAAATGCTATCTTGAACAATAGAAAACTTCATAATAAAATAAAGTGGTGCTCATCATGTAAGCCATCAGGTTCAGTTATGTGAAGCAGCTCTGAAGGAGGGAGGGAGGAGGGAAGAGGGAAGGAAGGAAGTATCGGAAGGGAGGGAGGGAGGAGGGG